>OX155902.1:30712207-30875207 GCA_944588485.1 Phosphuga atrata | reverse complement strand
CTTGTCTGTCTAGTCTTGTCTGTCTAGTCTTGTCTGTCTAGTCTTGTCTGTCTAGTCTTGTCTGTCTAGTCTTGTCTGTCTAGTCTTGTCTGTCTAGTCTTGTCTGTCTAGTCTTGTCTGTCTAGTCTTGTCTGTCTAGTCTTGTCTGTCTAGTCTTGTCTGTCTAGTCTTGTCTGTCTAGTCTTGTCTGTCTAGTCTTGTCTGTCTAGTCTTGTCTGTCTAGTCTTGTCTGTCTAGTCATGTCTGTCTAGTCTTGTCTGTCTAGTCTTGTCTGTCTAGTCTTGTCTGTCTAGTCTTGTCTGTCTAGTCTTGTCTGTCTAGTCTTGTCTGTCTAGTCTTGTCTGTCTAGTCTTGTCTGTCTAGTCTTGTCTGTCTAGTCTTGTCTGTCTTGTCTTGTCTAGTCTTGTCTGTCTAGTCTTGTCTGTCTAGTCTTGTCTGTCTAGTCTTGTCTGTCTAGTCTTGTCTGTCTAGTCTTGTCTGTCTAGTCTTGTCTGTCTAGTCTTGTCTGTCTAGTCTTGTCTGTCTAGTCTTGTCTGTCTAGTCTTGTCTGTCTAGTCTTGTCTGTCTAGTCTTGTCTGTCTAGTCTTGTCTGTCTAGTCTTGTCTGTCTAGTCTTGTCTGTCTAGTCTTGTCTGTCTAGTCTTGTCTGTCTAGTCTTGTCTGTCTAGTCTTGTCTGTCTAGTCTTGTCTGTCTAGTCTTGTCTGTCTAGTCTTGTCTGTCTAGTCTTGTCTGTCTAGTCTTGTCTGTCTAGTCTTGTCTGTCTAGTCTTGTCTGTCTAGTCTTGTCTGTCTAGTCTTGTCTGACTAGTCTTGTCTGTCTAGTCTTGTCTGTCTAGTCTTGTCTGTCTAGTCTTGTCTGTCTAGTCTTGTCTGTCTAGTCTTGTCTGTCTAGTCTTGTCTGTCTAGTCTTGTCTGTCTAGTCTTGTCTGTCTAGTCTTGTCTGTCTAGTCTTGTCTGTCTAGTCTAGTCTGTCTAGTCTAGTCTGTCTAGTCTTGTCTGTCTAGTCTTGTCTGTCTAGTCTTGTCTGTCTAGTCTTGTCTGTCTAGTCTTGTCTGTCTAGTCTTGTCTGTCTAGTCTTGTCTGTCTAGTCTTGTCTGTCTAGTCTTGTCTGTCTAGTCTTGTCTGTCTAGTCTTGTCTGTCTAGTCTTGTCTGTCTAGTCTTGTCTGTCTAGTCTTGTCTGTCTAGTCTTGTCTGTCTAGTCTTGTCTGTCTAGTCTTGTCTGTCTAGTCTTGTCTGTCTAGTATTGTCTGTCTAGTCTTGTCTGTCTAGTCTTGTCTGTCTAGTCTTGTCTGTCTAGTCTTGTCTGTCTAGTCTTGTCTGTCTAGTCTTGTCTGCCTAGTCTTGTCTGTCTAGTCTTGTCTGTCTAGTCTTGTCTGTCTAGTCTTGTCTGTCTAGTCTTGTCTGTCTAGTCTTGTCTGTCTAGTCTTGTCTGTCTAGTCTTGTCTGTCTAGTCTTGTCTGTCTAGTCTTGTCTGTCTCGTCTTGTCTGTCTAGTCTTGTCTGTCTAGTCTTGTCTCTCTAGTCTTGTCTGTCTAGTCTTGTCTGTCTAGTCTTGTCTGTCTAGTCTTGTCTGTGTAGTCTAGTCTGTCTAGTCTTGTCTGGCTCCCCACAAAACCGAGGCGGTCCTGCTAATTGGGAGAAGAAAGCTGCGTGAATTGACCGTGCGAATGGGGACAGTTGACGTACCGGCTCGGGAATCTGTAAGATACCTTGGGGTAGAGCTCCAGCGAAATCTCAGGGTGTCCGATCAGGTCACCCGGGTGGTGAGCAAGGCTACAGCATGTGTGAGAGCCCTTGGACGGCTGATGCCCAACATAGGTGGGCCGTTGGCCTCCAAGAGGAGGGTTATGAATGCGGTCGTGCACTCCATTCTCCTGTATGGGGTGCCGGCATGGATAAATGCGTTCAGGATTGAATGTTATAGAGCGAGACTGATGAGAGTGCAAAGGTGTATGCTGCTGCGTGTGTGCAGCGCATACAGGACTGTTTCTGGCGACGCCGTGGCGGTCGTTGCTGGAGTTATCCCGTTAGACCTTCTGGCGCATGAAAGGGTGAGAGTTTGGGGAGGTAATGACCCTACAAATGAAAGGGAAAAAACAATGCGTGTATGGCAAGAGCTATGGCAGGGGTTGGAAAAGGGAGCCTGGACCAGGCAACTGATTCCGACTATCGATGAATGGGTCAACCGTGGGCACGGGGAGGTGAATTATCACCTCACCCAGGCGCTTACGGGGCATGGATGCTTTGGGTCTTACCTGGTGCGCATCGGGAAACTGGTTGAGGCGCACTGTAGGTACTGTGGAGCGACTGAGGACACTGCGGAGCATACCATCTTCGAGTGTACGAGATGGGAGAGAATGAGGAGCGCCGCAGAATGCAAGGTGGGAGAGAATGTGAACAAGGAGAGTATGGTGAGAATCATGCTCCGCAGTGAGTATGAATGGGGCGTGCTGATTGGAATGATAGGTTATATAATGAGGAGAAAGGAGAAGGATGAAAGGGACGAGCGTAAGGCGGGTCGAGGGGTTGCTACGCGCGAGCCGAGCGTGCCATCGCCGGGCCCCCCTTAGTGCGAAGGGGGCGCACAAATTTATTGTAAACTCTTATGTGAGGGGGGGCACGGCGATTAACGACGCGCCCGGCACAACGAATGAATGGATGAATGCTTTGGATATGAAAGGGGGAGGAACGTGGTGAAGTTATGCCAAATTTTGGATTCCATCACGTTCTCTCTGGTTTTGACTGGGGGGTCTGAATGGTGGGGGTTTTTTAGTGGGTCGCCCCTTTTGGGGGCAGCCCCACACTACCACTCGACACGGGTCGGGTGGTGTCTGTTTGCAGATTTTCACCTCCAGCACGTGCAAAAAAAAAAAAAAAAAAAAAAAAAAAAAAAGTCTTGTCTGTCTAGTCTTGTCTGTCTAGTCTTGTCTGTCTAGTCTTGTCTGTCTAGTCTTGTCTGTCTAGTCTTGTCTGTCTAGTCTTGTCTGTCTAGTCTTGTCTGTCTAGTCTTGTCTGTCTAGTCATGTCTGTCTAGTCTTGTCTGTCTAGTCTTGTCTGTCTAGTCTTGTCTGTCTAGTCTTGTCTGTCTAGTCTTGTCTGTCTAGTCTTGTCTGTCTAGTCTTGTCTGTCTAGTCTTGTCTGTCTAGTCTTGTCTGTCTAGTCTTGTCTGTCTAGTCTTGTCTGTCTAGTCTTGTCTGACTAGTCTTGTCTGTCTAGTCTTGTCTGTCTAGTCTTGTCTGTCTAGTCTTGTCTGTCTAGTCTTGTCTGTCTAGTCTTGTCTGTCTAGTCTTGTCTGTCTAGTCTTGTCTGTCTAGTCTTGTCTGTCTAGTCTTGTCTGTCTAGTCTTGTCTGTCTACTCTTGTCTGCCTAGTCTTGTCTGTCTAGTCTTGTCTGTCTAGTCTTGTCTGTCTAGTCTTGTCTGTCTAGTCTTGTCTGTCTAGTCTTGTCTGTCTAGTCTTGTCTGTCTAGTCTTGTCTGTCTAGTCTTGTCTGTCTAGTCTTGTCTGTCTCGTCTTGTCTGTCTAGTCTTGTCTGTCTAGTCTTGTCTGTCTAGTCTTGTCTGTCTAGTCTTGTCTGTCTAGTCTTGTCTGTCTAGTCTTGTCTGTCTAGTCTTGTCTGTGTAGTCTAGTCTGTCTAGTCTTGTCTGTCTAGTCTTGTCTGTCTAGTCTTGTCTGTCTAGTCTTGTCTGTCTAGTCTTGTCTGTCTAGCCTTGTCTGTCTAGTCTTGTCTGTCTAGTCTTGTCTGTCTAGTCTTGTCTGTCTAGTCTTGTCTGTCTAGTCTTGTCTGTCTAGTCTTGTCTGTCTAGTCTTGTCTGTCTAGTCTTGTCTGTCTAGTCTTGTCTGTCTAGTCTTGTCTGTCTAGTCTTGTCTGTCTAGTCTTGTCTGTCTAGTCTTGTCTGTCTAGTCTTGTCTGTCTAGTCTTGTCTGTCTAGTCTTGTCTGTCTAGTCTTGTCTGTCTAGTCTTGTCTGTCTAGTCTTGTCTGTCTAGTCTTGTCTGTCTAGTCTTGTCTGTCTAGTCTTGTCTGTCTAGTCTTGTCTGTCTAGTCTTGTCTGTCTAGTCTTGTCTGTCTAGTCTTGTATGTCTAGTCTTGTCTGTCTAGTCTTGTCTGTCTAGTCTTGTCTGTCTAGTCTTGTCTGTCTAGTCTTGTCTGTCTAGTCTTGTCTGTCTAGTCTTGTCTGTCTAGACTTGTCTGTCTAGTCTTGTCTGTCTAGTCTTGTCTGTCTAGTCTTGTCTGTCTAGTCTTGTCTGTCTAGTCTTGTCTGTCTAGTCTTGTCTGTCTAGTCTTGTCTGTCTAGTCTTGTCTGTCTAGTCTTGTCTGTCTAGTCTTGTCTGTCTAGTCTTGTCTGTCTAGTCTTGTCTGTCTAGTCATGTCTGTCTAGTCTTGTCTGTCTAGTCTTGTCTGTCTAGTCTTGTCTTTTATAATTTTTTTATGGGGACGTAGCAAGCACCTTTCGGTTAACTTGAGCAAGTGGACCCCCTGGAAAGTCCGCACATCCCGGAACCGCTTCTCTGTTTCGACTGGTTAGAACTATGAGTAGCCTTACATCCCCCATCCACGCAATGTGATTAGAGGTTCAGGTGTTCTGTATGTTCTATGCATCTCCCTTGGTTCTGTTTTTCTTTTTGTCTAATTTGTTCGTCTCTTTCCTTTTTGGTTAGGATGTTTATAATCATGGTTTCCGTGGCAAACCAGTCTTCGTCGGACCTGAGCATTGCGTCAGTCATTGTAGCTATTTGAAGTTTTTCATTTGTTTTGGTTGTCCATACGTGTCACTCTGTCGTCCATCTCTCGCAAACGAATACTGTGTGTAGAGCACTGTCCGTAAGGCCGCAATAATCACAGCGATTGTCTGGGGCCCTGCCGATTTTATGTAAGTACTCTTTGAAGCACCCATGCTCAGTTAGCGCCTAAGTGAGATGATAACCCACTTCTCCGTGCTTTTGTGTCACCCATGGCAACAGATCTGGAATTAGCTGTCTGGTCCACTGGCCTTTGTTAGAAGCACTCCAGTGTCTTTGCCACTTTTCGAGCATCTGGCACTTGGCTTTCTTTTTCTGTTCCATCATATTTCTCCTGTCCCCGTGTTTTTTAGCGTTATACAGGTAGGTCCTTTCCTCGGCCATGAACTCTATGGGCGATATGCCCGCGATCACGGGAACGGCGTCTCTCGACACCGTCCTGTACGCACTGCAAACCCGTAGAGCCATTTTTCTTTGTACCGTGGCAAGTTTCTCTCCCATACAACATTGCTGAATGGGCGACCGAGCATATTAATTTTCTCTTGCTGCTTCTTTGACCCCCAGCGTTTGGCATTATTCTACCCAGTCCTGCAATCGTATTTAGCGCCTTCGCCGCGGCTAGTGTGACGTGTTTATTAAATGATAATTTTTTGTCGATGGTAACTCCTAGGTATTAAATCGAGTCTTTAAATATAATATAATTGGGCCTATGTGTCTTCCTCCGGTAAGCAGCACCGCTTCGATCTTTTCTGGCGCCAGCTTCAGCTGTTTTTCTTGTAACCACGGGTCCACCAGTTCTATGGCTTTGTTGGCTCTTAGCATCAATCCTCTTTTGTTTTTACCCGTTACAACAAGAGCCTGTCTAGTCTTGTCTGTCTAGCCTTTTCTGTCTAGTCTTTTCTGTCTAGTCTTTTCTATATATTCTTTTCTGTCTGATTTTGTCTCGTATGATCTAGTCTTGCCTAGTCTAGACTTGTATGTCTGATCTTATCTGTCTAGACTTGATAGTCTAGACTTTTCCATCTTGTCTTGCCTATCTAGTTCTGTCTGTCTAGTCTACTCTATATATGCCTTTAATTCTGCATCATGGCAAAACAACTTGGAGGAACTGGTAAGAAAGGGATCTACTGCGAATAATCAGGAGCTATTTGAGAAATATAAAAATCATTCTGCAAGCAGATAATTCAAGAGAAGAGCGCGATGTCAGCAGTGGTGTCCACAAGGCTCGGTTCTGGGCCCGACACTGTAGAACATCCTGTACGATGGAGTCCTCAGACTCAAACTGCCGGAGGGAGTGGAGATCGTGGGCTTTGCTGACGACCTGGCTCTGGTAGTGACTGGGAAAGCAGAAAGGGGAATAATTCTTAGAGCAAATACAGCTATAGATCAAGTTCGTAATTGGACGGAAGGAAAGAGACTAGATTTGGCCCCCGAAAAGAGAGAGGCTGCTAACAGGATTCAGAAAAATCGGTCCCATTACTTTCCTTGTAAAGGGAGAAAAGCTAGTACCGAAAGAATCAATCAAATACCTGGGTGTAACGATCGACAAATTTCTATCATTTAAAAATCACTTCATCGCAATTGCAGATAAAGCGCCCAAAACCGCTGCAGCATTAGACAAACTAATGCACAACGTCGGTGGCCCCAAAATCAGCAAGCGGAGGCTCCTATGCTCGGTGGTATATTCGACCATGCTTTACGCAGCTCCGGTATGGGCAATTGCCATGGAGAAGAAATCGATCAGGCAAAAGTTATCGCTAATTCAACGGAAAATGACACTGATATTGTCCAGTGCATACCGAACAGTCTCAATGGAGGCCGCACTTGTAATCGCTGGCATAGTACCAATAGAGTTTATGGTGTGAGAGGGAGAGAGAAAAAGAGGAACTGTACCGAGTTAGAACAAGCGACGACTGCACAAAGAGCGATATAAAGAAAGTCGCCAGGGGGCAAACGTATAAGGCATGGCGAAAAGAGTGGCAGCTATCGAACAGGGGCAATGGACCAGGATCCTTATACTTTTGACTTCTAGCGTTGGATGTCACGAAAGCATAGTGAAACAAATTTTCACTTTACACAAGTGCTAAGCGGTTATTGTTGTTTTAGGGACTACCTGCATAACATGCGCAGGGCAACCGATAGTCTGTGTGAATACTGTGGCCTTGAAGATAGCGTTCGACACACCATCTTCGACTGTCATAGATGGATACCAGAAAGAGAAACGTGGGAAAAGAAAACTCACCTCAAACTAGAGCCCATAGGCCTAACCTACCATATTATGATTGATATTATGATTAGGTCGGAGTATATCCGGGCAATAACAACCGATATGATAACAAAGATCATGACTTTGAAAAAGCAGGATGAGAGGAAACGTCTCCAATCGAGAGCAACAAGTAACTGAACCTGAACCCCTAATCACTAGTCGTGGAAGGGGGATGTAAGGCGAAACTAATACAACGTCATCTTGACATTATGCGTGAAGCGGTTCCAAGATAACCGTTTGGTGCTTGCTACGTCCTGTTAAAAAAAAGTCTACCCTATATAGTCTTGTCGGTCTCATCTTGTTTGCTTACCCCCGTATTCATAGTCGCTCCTTATCTCAAGGAATAAGGACGTCTTGATGAAGGCTTCCTTGAATCTCTGAGGCGTCCTCGTTTCATAGTCACGAAATAAGGCTCTCTTTCCAAAGGAAGCCTTATTTAGGGATGTTTAGGGATATGTGATTGCTTATGGTAGCAACACTAACTCAAATTACTCAAACCGCCAAGTCGGTTGGAAATATAACCTTAAAATTGTTATTATTGATGAAGTAAAAAGTGTACATTACACGAACCGCGAAAGGCTGTTATTAGCTCGCCAATTTCAGAAGAAAGTGCAATCGACTGCAAAAAAAACGAGTGCTGTTGTTTGAAACAAAAGCTGAAGAAATTTATAAGTTAAGGGTGTACACCATATACCAGCAAACAATTGAGAAAGTGCAGGGATAAAGTGAAACAAAAGTAAGTTACAACAAATTTGTTCATATCTAATCGAATTGTTGCATGCTATTTACTATTTCAAAATGCGATAACTTTATCAATAATCATTTCAGAAAACGAAAGTTGACAACAACAATGAAACATCAACGTCTCACAACTGGTGGGGGCCCTGCGCCTGTAGAACGTGTGGATGATGACATAAGGAGCGACTATGAATACGGGGTATAGTGTCAAAGCTTTAATTAAATATTATCATGAAAAAGAATTACATGCAGGAATACAAGCAACTTTAGCTGCAGTTCGTCATTTTTTTTGGCGTAAGACTTTCCAATGAACAATTTATCAATAAAAAAATGTCATTAAACCCGGTTTACCAACATAAATGAGAGTTGTGGGCTTAATAATTGTGTATATGTAAATATTTGAAATAAATATACTTTGCTCAGACATGTTTATTGTTATATGATAGGGAATATTTTTTTTTGTACAATATATTGTAGAATCTTTAGTAGTCTAGCTTCTATTCTGATTTGGAAATTTTCTTTTTTTATTAAATGAAACTCTTACTGCTGTTCAATCACTTCTCGCAGTAATATCAACCTCAGTACCTTTTCAGGGAAAATATTATGAAAAGCAATTGCATAAAATTGATGTAGACCTGACGTCGACTACATGTCACCTGAAAAAGTTAAAAGAAAATATTAAAAGAATGCAAATAAATTTTTCCTTTTTATTATATTTACAATTTTCTTCAAATTCTTCAAAGTTTTTCAAATTCTTCAAGTTCTTCAAATGCTACTGTGCTATATAATGGACAATCAATTTCCACGTCGATATTTACACTTGTTTCATCGATGAAATCCATGTCTTACGCAAAAAAAAATGACGAACTGCAGCTAAAGTTGCTTGTATTCCTGCATGTAATTCTTTTTCATGATAATATTTAATTAAAGCTTTGACACTATACCCCGTATTAAAATGCAATGTTATTAGGAGCTGTATCAACGGAGACACGGGTCCTTAATTGGGTATTTACCAACGGCTACAGAAGTTCAACCACATCTGCTTTGCTGAACTAATATCAGCTTCGAAAAGGAACATCGTCCTACATTTTGATATGGATTCTGAAAGTCAAGAATGTGCCCTCTGGCGGCTCCTTCGAAATCTATTTTTATTTCTTATTGGAATTTCCTCAAAACCACTGTCTTAAATATTTAAATCAACTCACTGTCATAAATATTTAAAAAATCGTAGTTCATTATGCTGTTTCTGAGGTTAACCAACATTTCAAAACTACATCGACGACAAGCGCAAGCGTCATCGAAACGCAACAGCCAATCACAGTGCTGAAGGCTTCCTCAAGGAAGCTCGAAACCTTCCTTGAGATAAGGAGCCGAATAAGGTTCCTTGAGCTGTCAAGGAAGGTCTATGAAACGTGAAATAAGGAATCCTTGTTCCTCAAGGAGCGACTATGAATACGTCTTGTTAGTCTTGTTTGTTTGATCTCGTGTTATTCGTCGAGTGTCTTACATCTCCAAAATTATGTTCAATGTCTAAAACTTGTCGCAATTATAGTTTTTATTTTTTTGTTAATGACAAAATATTCCACTTTATCTAATCTATAGTCTCTAAATATTCTAGTCTCATGAATCCTCGAAAGCGAATTTTCTACATGTCTATTGAGTGGACTATGTACTAAGTTTATGTTTTATCGCGTATTATAAATGTTTTAAAAATAGACTAAAATATCAAACAGATACATGCTTGTAAATAAAACTTGATGTTTTAACATTTTAATCGAGTTTAAGCTGGTCGCGTCATGGGAGTCAGCCGTTTGTTTTTGTAGACCATAAAATGATAAATGGCAAATAGTTTCTTTTTTGGATATTTTTACGAAGAATTGTGAGAAAATAAGTTGTGGTCGTGACGAGCGCAAGTAGAAAACCCGTTTGACTCACTCGACATCATGAATTTGATTAAAACAGTTGTAATTTTCTTTCTGGCGATTGTCAGGATTTCCTGCGACGATGGTATTTATTTCGAAACCGGTAACTGACCTTTTTATATAATTAATTGTTGAACTAATATAATTAATTGTTGAACGTTGAAAATTTGTAATATTTTAAAGTAGGTATACGTAGAATTCCTACTTATTTACATGTAGTAGAAATATCAATTGAAAATTTAGTCGCAATTTTAATTTGTTTACATTTCATTTAATTTCTTTATTATTTTTATGTTAACATTTCCATTTTAATTAAAAATAGTAATTTCAAAAATTTGGAAAATTGATGTACATTATTATATTCATTTTAAAAATGTTGCATTACAAAATATTTAATTAAAAAAAAAAAATCTTACAATTTTTTTTAAATTATTATTTTTATTATTTTTATAAATATTAATAAATATTTTATTGTGTGCAACGACGTTCAACACAGCAAATATTTTCAGTTCCTAATCTTTAATTTTTATATTTAGATTAATAAACAAATCTAATTTTTAAATTAATTTCATATTTAAATTAATTAACTATATTTATGAATTTCTGAAATATTATTCTTATTAATACTGAAATAAATTAGTTTTTGCGACAAAAAAAAATGTTAAATTTTAATTTTTTTAATTTTTTTATAAAATATTTATAGAATATTTTTATTAATTTCAATTATAATTTTATTTATTTTATTATATGATATATGGGTAAAATAATACGCTAACAAAATTTATTTAGAGCAAGAATTATATTTTTTCTTCCACGACTTTGGCTATATAAATATTAACGTTTCGTGTAATAAAACGTTTAACAATAAAAAAATAATGTTATATAATAACATTATTTATAGTAGAAAAATACCTAGAATTTCGTAAAAAATCTTTGACATTTATTACTTGCTTGTTTGAAGAAAAAATAGCTTATTGTATGCGGATATAGAGTGACTTTTATGCAGCGTTGTAGCTACCGCCGTATCAGCCGTATCAATTATATGAGACCCCAAGCCACAGGGGCCCCAACGTGTGTATGCATAAATTTGGGCCCCTGACAAATTTTGTTACAGGCCCCATTAGGACTAGCTACGCCATCATTTACAGTTGACTAATAATAAACGTCTATAGATTTGGCACAAAAAATGACTATTTGGCACGAATTAAATAATCTAACTCATTCACTTTTTGGTTGCCTTTACGTATTTATTTGTTAAATGATTTTAGTTTTCTATTGTTTTCATTATGTCGAATAAAATATTCCGACTTAAATAATATCATTCATTCATTTTTTGTTTGCATTTGCGTAATTATTTTAGCGTAAATATTGCGTAATTAATTAAGTAATTTTAGTTTTCACGCATTTTTCGCCGATTTCACGATACCTGGTTCACACTCGATACCTGGTTCGACTCATAATAATAAGTTCGACTCGTAATAATTCGACTATAAATAGAATAATCTTAAATAAGATTGTATATATACGATACAATACGATTACATTTAGCTGTAAATATCATACTTAAGTAAGGTGTGTCATATTTCATTTTTATTTCTAATTTTAATTAATTGTTAATGATAAAGCCATACTGATGAAGCAAAAAGGCAGAAACGCGTCTATGGATCTTCATTAATTAATTGATAATTATCTTTTGTATTTGATCAGGATATAATATTTTATTGAAAATTACAGGGTTATATGGAACCAAAAACTTAATGTAATTCAATGTCAGTCGTGGTGTTTGCCAGTGAAGTAGTTGTTTTTATAGAAATTTAGTTATACTGATGATGTCAACTTGGTTGACTTGGTTTAGTCAACGAATGCTGACGATATGTAATGATTTCCTAGAATCTTTGAAGAAAAGATTGTTGCTTTGATTGAAGACAAATGTTACTACTCAAAAACTAGATTTGATAATAAAAGCTTACTAAGAAATATTTAATAAATCGCCGTTACAACAATGAATGTTGTAACATTGAGTCTGTCAATTGTCAATTGAGTCAATTGAGTCTGTATTCCATATTCCAATTCTAGTTTTTAGAGAATCACTCATTATACAGAAATACTTATAACTACAAAACAAGATTAAAAACAGCGCGTGATTGTGAGAGGTCTTTTAAAATTTAATTATTTTTCTTAATTATAGTTTTTAAATAATGTACAAAGATCGTCAAAAGAATTAAACACTCATCTTTGCTATTTTTAATCTCGCTTCATAATTTCGTTAATAAAGGTTTTATTTACGTTTCTATTTCCGATCATTAAAAAGCAGATATCGGTAAAGTTGATCCATCCATAAAACCGGTGCGCCGATTAAACCAGATTAAAAATTTAATGCCAAATATGAACAAATAGAAATTGAGAGGAGTCAACGGTTTGTAAGTAGTTTAATAATAAGAGGAAGTTATCTATTAAATCACTGTTTTTTTGGCGTCAACGTTACCATATTTCTATTATTTCTTTGAATGTCATTCTTCCAAGATTTATCTCTTGTCATATTTTGTCATACTTGGTTGTCAAATTTTGAATATAAAAGTGGAGCATATTGAGCATTTGAGAGTTTGCGTACTAATGGGATGTTAGCTGGATAGAGGAAATGTAGCCATAAGCGGATCAGCCAGTTTGTAACCGAGCCTTACTAGAAATATTTGAAACTCATGCGTCTGTCAGTATACCAGTATATTAATTTTGATTTAGACATAATTGTAAAAATGAAAAATGCACCAATTACTTCTGTAAATGTTGAAAGAAATTTTTTGATTTATAAACTTATGTTTTCGGACAGGAGACAAAAAATGATGAAAATTTTGAACGTTTGATTATCCATAAATATGTTGTAAAAAACGGTATCGTTTGTGAATTGATTAGTGGCTAAGTTTAGATATAGATTGAATAGGTACACTATCTAGTGTACATATATTTTTGTTTAGTTAATAATTGTTAATTAGAATTAAGAAAATTTTGTGTGGATAAAAATATTAGATGGCCATAATTATTTATACCTTTTCTTTATCAATTTTTGTCAAAGTTTTGCATATTGTACTGCATATATGGTCAAATTGAGTGCATATTTCCTCAAAAATCGATGCATATATATGCGCATATATTTCGTTTTTTTTTGTGCATATAATCCGCCCTCTACTCATGACTTTTTGAACAATTCACAAAATCCGAAGATCGAAGGGTGTTAAGTCATTTGAACGGCTTGTTGCGATGATTCTTTATTATGACTACAGTGGAGTTCTTCAAGAGCATTCATAGTTTTGAACATTTGCTAGTGAACAAGAATCAGCAATAGCAAGGTTGAGAGAATATGCACTATCTAGACGAACATACCATGAGCACCGTGCAAATACCTACGCATAGCTGCAGCCCTATCGTAACCTTGGCTAAAAACATAAAAACATTGAAGTCCATGTTTTTTTGGGGCTGTAATAATGACTGTAGATTTGCGAGGCCAGATCCTTTGACATCAACAGTTGGAATATACTCAGATGTTCCTTGAGTATATTCCAACTTTAATTAATATTATCGCATGCACAGCGAGACTTGCTCCATACCCGCGATGTCAGTGGTTTCTTTAGCAAGAATAGCAAATTGCTTTCTTTACTTCGTCAATTATCTTATGTTGTAATTATTTCACCACAAATGTCTATTATTGCGTTTTGTATCTAAGGGGTTGTGTAGAAGGCATTCTTCTGAGAAGTGGTAAAATGCTTAGCAAGATTATTATCTGCAGACTCAGCTGCGTACCGCAACAGGGCCACAAAATTATCATAATTCTGCACTGGTTTATGATATTCTGGTGTAATGTGGATCCCGAAAGTCTGACTCGATTTTACCTCTGAAGGGAATGCCTTGTTTGCCTCAAAAATATTGCTTTTACGATAGAGATTAGTTTCTTTTGGTTTCCCTGTTGTTGTCTCTTTCTCTTAGAAGACAATCTATATATATATATATATATATATATATATATATATATATATATATATATATATATATATATATATATAAAGAGTAAATTTTATAAAAATTACTACGCAAACGGTAGAATTCGGGTAATACGATTAACAGAAAAAACTCAAATTCTTCTTAAGTCGACGTTTCGATTTATTGATTAAATCTTTTTCAAGACCTACAAAAATATTACAGAAAATTACAAAAAACAAAGTAACAGATGTTATTAATTATTTACAAAGAAGGTAATGAACAATTAATTAAGACGTGTAACATCCTATAACTTGACCAACAATGTGGGTTACATAATCGTTGCTGTAAAACGAGCCATGGTGAATTTTAATTTCGGTGTTTGAAATCTAATATTTAGTTTACAAAATGTCGGACACCAACCCGATCGGCACAGCACGAGGAAACCAACAAAACCTTTTCGTTCTCTTCAAATAAATTAAAGTTGAAAAAAAAACACCATTTTTTTTTTCCAATTGAGCTGCGAAGGTGCGCATTGGGAAAGATCGTGACATTAGAAGGACACAGGAGTCACAAGCACACAGGAAAAAGAATATTTAACTAATGTTTGAAGACATACAGTTCGAAAAATTTTTTTTGTTTGAAACCGCCACTACGTCGCAGTTTCCCAGAAACCCAGGCAATCTGGACGATCCCTAGATCTTCTTAGAAAAACAGGAGCTCAACGACCCCCCTTTTAAGGAAATTGTATAACAGTAGAACCACTAGAGACCACGAAACCGCAGCACAAATAGAAAATAAATAGCAAAACAGAAACCACCCATCAAGTTAACTGTGTCTAGACGTCGCCCAAGTCATGAGCCAAACATACATATTGCTCAACCCGTCCATGTCCTTCCTTGAGTTCATGGCTGCACCGGCGTTATGAATGAAGCACATTTCCAAGAAAAGTCTCTTAGATAAACTTGGCTCCCTTGCAAGAACTTTCAGGTCATCATAATTGACCCTATGGTCCTTGTCATTGCAATGTGTTGCTAAGGCGCAAGAGTGGGGTTTTAGTCTGCAATCACTTCTGTGATTGGCCAGTCTGGATGACAATCTTTGGCCGGTCTGACCAACTTACACAAGCTCACACTCGGCACACGGAATGCGATAGATTACATTTGATTGCATTAACGTGGGGGTTGAATCTTTAAGGCGACTGAAAGATCTGCTGATGGTGTTATAACATTTATCCGCTATAATAGCTGGGCTCTTGTTCTTGAAAATTGATTTTATTCTGGGGGACAGTGATTCTACAAAATGTAAGCTCTTGAATATTTTCGTGTTGTCCTCTGCGACCACCTCAGCGACAGGTTGTCTTGTAGGATTGGAGAACAACAACTTCCTAAGTACTGTTGTGGGATAGTTGTTCTTCTTTAGGATATTAAACAATCTCTCTACAGTACTTAGGAAGTTGTTGTTCTCCAATCCTACAAGACAACCTGTCGCTGAGGTGGTCGCAGAGGACAACACGAAAATATTCAAGAGCTTACATTTTGTAGAATCACTGTCCCCCAGAATAAAATCATTTTTCAAGAACAAGAGCACAGCTATTATAGCGGATAAATGTTATAACACCATCAGCAGATCTTTCAGTCGCCTTAAAGATTCAACCCCCACGTTAATGCAATCAAATGTAATCTATCGCATTCCGTGTGCCGAGTGTGAGCTTGTGTACGTTGGTCAGACCGGCCAAAGATTGTCATCCAGACTGGCCAATCACAGAAGTGATTGCAGACTAAAACCCCACTCTTGCGCCTTAGCAACACATTGCAATGACAAGGACCATAGGGTCAATTATGATGACCTGAAAGTTCTTGCAAGGGAGCCAAGCTTATCTAAGAGACTTTTCTTGGAAATGTGCTTCATTCATAACGCTGGTGCAGCCATGAACTCAAGGAAGGACATGGACGGGTTGAGCAATATGTATGTTTGGCTCATGACTTGGGCGACGTCTAGACACAGTTAACTTGATGGGTGGTTTCTGTTTTGCTATTTATTTTCTATTTGTGCTGCGGTTTCGTGGTCTCTAGTGGTTCTACTGTTATACAATTTCCTTAAAAGGGGGGTCGTTGAGCTCCTGTTTTTCTAAGAAGATCTAGGGATCGTCCAGATTGCCTGGGTTTCTGGGAAACTGCGACATAGTGGCGGTTTCAAACAAAAAAAAATTTTCGAACTGTATGTCTTCAAACATTAGTTAAATATTCTTTTTCCTGTGTGCTTGTGACTCCTGTGTCCTTCTAATGTCACGATCTTTCCCAATGCGCACCTTCGCAGCTCAATTGGAAAAAAAAATTCGGTTTTTTTTTACAACTTTAATTTATTTGAAGAGAACGAAAAGGTTCTGTTGGTTTCCTCGTGCTGTGCCGATCGGGTTGGTGTCCGACATTTTGTAAACTAAATATTAGATTTCAAACACCGAAATTAAAATTCACCATGGCTCGTTTTACAGCAACGATTATGTAACCCACATTGTTGGTCAAGTTATAGGATGTTACACGTCTTAATTAATTGTTCATTACCTTCTTTGTAAGTAATTAATAACATCTGTTACTTTGTTTTTTGTAATTTTCTGTAATATTTTTGTAGGTCTTGAAAAAGATTTAATCAATAAATCGAAACGTCGACTTAAGAAGAATTTGAGTTTTTTCTGTTAATCGTATTACCAGCATTCTACCGTTTGCGTAGTAATTTTTATAAAATTTACTCTTTAACTAATAACGATTGTTATTACCCCCACTCTTTATATATATATATATATATATATATATATATATATATATATATATATATATATATATATATATATATCTACTTCTAGATGTGCCTTATCCTCTCAGGACGTTGGCGATCACATTAGCCCATCTCACTTTATTCACTGCAGCTCGGAACAGTTCAACTAAAGTCATATTCATCCTTTGTCGCAAGTTTTTCAGCCATGAAAACCTCCTTCTGCTTGGCCTACTTTTTCCGTCTATTGTTCCTTCAATTATGAGTTGAAGCTTCGAATTTTGTCGCTTCTCATTATGTGTCCAATGTAGCTTGTTTTTCTCTGTTTGACAGTATTCATTATTTCTGTTGGTTTCTCCATGCGGTTTAGGACCTCGATGTTGGTAGTATGGTTTGTCCAAGGAATTCTCAGCATCCTGCGGTAGCACCACTTTTCAAAGGCCTCCACTCTACTTTGCGTTGTTGCTGTTAGTGTCCACGTTTCAACACCATAAAACAGTGTGCTAAATATATATATATATATATATATATATATATATATATATATATATATATATATATATACATATATATATATATATATATATAGCACATGTGAGAGAGCTAGTCATAAAAGCTAATAAAATAATAGAAGCAGTATGGGGAATAGGAGAGAGAAAATTTGGACACGACTATAGAAGCAAAATAATGATGTTTGATAGCCTGGTGGAAAGTGTGATAATGCATGGAGTATAATAATGTCTCAAAGAAAAAAGGAAATAAAAAGGAAAGGGGTGTGGCAACAGAGGGAAGCATATCTCGAAAGAAACGGGTGTGCAGGCGCGGAGATAGAAAGAATGCGAGACAGAGGCAGAGTAATAACAGAGCAATTAGTGCAGAGAGAGAGAGAGAGAGAGTGTTGTGCTAGGGCAAGAAAGGAGAACAAGAATTAGGGACTCTCGGTACAATGGGAAATATGAAAAAATAATAACGGAAGAACTTCCGAAGTACCAAGGAAGAGATAGTAGAAAAGAGAGAGTAAGGCAAGAGTCAGATGTGGAACTCTTCATTTCCACATCTGACTCTTGCCTTACTCTCTCTTTTCTACTATCTCTTCCTAGGTTTTTCCTTCCTAGAACTTCGGCAGTTCTTCCGTTATTATTTTTTCATATTTCCCATTGCACCTAGAGTCCCTAATTCTTCTCTAAGAGAGAGAAAAAAAAAGAAAAAAAAGAAACATATGCTAATAAAACTAAATAAATCAGTAAATTCCTATCTCTAAACCGAATATCAGCTTCCCGCCCCACATATTGCTCTTCTTCTCCCCTCAACTTTCTTTATCCATTCTATCCCTCTTCCATCTCTACACTCATCCCGTTCTCTCATTTCTGCATATTCGTTCAGCAAGTGCTCTATTGTTTCCTTATTTTCTCTTCACATCTTACATACTCTATTCCTATCCTGCATCCAATATTTATTCTCTCTCTCTTCCTTTTCACATCTGACTCTTGCCATTCTCACTCTCTCTCTTTTCTACTATCTCTTCCTAGGTACTTCGGCAGTTCTTCCGTCATTATTTTTTCATATTTCTCATTGTACCTAGAGTCCCTAAATCTTGTTCTCCTTTCTTGCCCTAGCACATCTCTATCTCTATGCACTAATTGCTCTATAATTAAGGCCGATTCTCATATACGCGACACTCATCTACGCGACGATGCACAATGAACTGTCGCGAATTGTCACGTCGCTGCTAGGTATTCTCATATATGCGACACTCAGCCACGAATTATTTGCTGCAAATGTCAAATCTGTAGTTTCTCTACATTTTAGGTTTAGTTATATTTTCAAAATGTCAAGTTCGTCAAGTTCCGATGATGATTTTCTCGTGGTAGCCATGTGTTACGAAAATGAGAAATTGAAAAGAAAGAAGAGGAAAAGAAAATATTGGGTGCATCAGGTTTTAAGAACAAGATTGGTGGAAGGAGAATTCCATACTCTCTTCAAAAAATTACAAGAGGATGAATTGAAATATTTCAAATATTTTAGAATGACGCCAGAAAAATTTTATCAACTTATAGAAATTTGCCGTAAGTGCCACTTACGAAAGAAAATTCTAAAATTAGGCAGAGTGACCATTTGAAAGATTCACAGTTTTCCTTCGGTAAATATCTTATAATTTTTTGTAAAAACAGCAATGAAATTATTTTATTACAATAATTTTCCTAGTAAACAAAAGAGTAATTTATGTATTAAAAACTAAATATCTAGGTATGAATGTATATTTAAAGTTATATTACTATTTTATTATTATTATTATTATTATCGAATGAGTGGGAAGGGGTAGCTTCTATATTGGTAATGTCTGTTTCCACTATATGTCCGGAAGTTCTAGGTCGGGATATACTGGGATATATGTGAAGGAAGAGGTTGATGGATTATTTTCAGAAAATAATATTTCTACAGTCATATTTACTATATCAAAACCTTTCCGTTTTACCTGATTTTGTTGAACAGGTGGAAACGTTTCAACTGTTTTTCCCATACATATAAAGAATTCCCCTATAGGGTCTACATTTTCTTTTTTATATTTTTGCATCCTTTTCATTTTCTTAATATCTAAAAATTATCTAAAGAAATGATGCATGGGCTCCAGATCTTCTTTTTTTTCCTTTTTTTCATAATCCTGGACAGGCAGTTTTATTGTCGCTTTCTGTGTAATTTATTACCGATTGCTTCAATCCCATATCAATATTTTCACTGGCTAGTTCCACTGGTATGTTTGAATGTGTGCTGCAATATTGTTTTTGTGCATTAGTATACAATAAATAATATGATAAATATTTTAACTTACTTTCTATTTCTAATATATGGCAAAATAAATAACATAGATTCATAAAAACGCCACTTCTTTGTTACTTTCGACGCTTGTCCACTCTTTGTTTTACTGCTCCTCGAAGCTCGCAGGAAACAATCTCTTAAATTCTTCAATTTTGCTTTGCAGTTTTCAGCTATACTCAAAATAAAATTAGTATAGAAAATCCAAACATAGTTCAGAATTAATGGTTGTTAATTATTTGTATTTTTTAATTATGTTCTGTTGATTATAAGTACACACATGTTGTTGATGCATATTATAGATTTTTGGCAACTGCCGATTTTCAATCAATATCCTTTAATTTTTGATTGGGTCATTCTACTGTACATGAAATAGTTCATTCCACCAGTAAAGTTGTTTGGGAAATTTGGGAAATTTGGGAAATTGTCAGAAGTTGTTATGCCATTATCAACACCTGAATCACTGCAAAAAGGAGCACTGGACTTTACCAATATTTGGAATTTTCCTAACTGTGTAGGAGCTCTTGATGGGAAACATATGATTATTCAAGCCCCCAAATGCAGCGGATCTTTGTATTTTAACTACAAATAGTCATTTTCAATTGTGTTACTGGCATTAGTAGACGTAAATTATAAATTTATAGCTGTAGAAGTTGGATCATATGGTAAAAATAGTGATGGCGGCATTTTCATTAACTATGCTATTGGTAAAGCACTAAACAATAAAACATTTGGAATGCCACCACATAAAGTTTTATGTGAAAATTCTGGAACTTTACCACACGTCATAGTAGGAAGCATTTTCTCACTTATTTTGATTATTATTAGCTTTATTAGCATATTTACAACAATTACTATAAGACTAACAATACAACATATCAAAACAAGAAAAAAAAACAAAAAAACACATGGAAACAATAAAAAAAAGAACAAAAAAACAGAACATAACTAATAACCCGACCCAAAAATATCCCAAATACTCAAACTTAACAAAAATACTACACTTTAAAGAAACAGAAAAAAAAACAATAATTCTTCGCCCGCACTAACTTATCTCCCTCCCTAAACTCTTTCCACAATCACTTCCTTCCGCTCTAAAATTTCCCGCATTATGGACCACCCGCTACCTGACTCTTCCATGCACGCTTCCCAGTCTTTACATTTATTTTTCTTTCCTTCTTCCCATGTTAGCCCTTTGCGCTCTTCCATCCAATGTGGCCACCTGTCAGTACCCTCTCCGCCTATGGTACACAAATTCTCCCTTTCATTCAACCAGTACCTTCTTCCCTTTTCTTCGTTGCCGCACCGAAACCTGGCTATCCTATTTTGGCTACCGCTGGACCCTCTGCTTAGGTACAAAGGGAGTCTGCCGTACACTTGTACCTTGTTGTACTCCCGATTGTACCTGCTTTCGTCTATACGGCTTTGTCGTATCTGCAGCTCTATCTCCCTACTCCTTTCACCCAACAATTTTTCACACTTTACGCCTTCCCTTTTCATCCTTTCTACCTCCTCTTTCGACAACCCTACTCGTTCATACATTTTTTTCCATTCATTTCCCCATTTTGTTAGTCTAATCCCTATCTTGCCACTCTCACTGATGCTTCTATTGCAACTTTATATACATTCGCTTCTTGTAGCATCAGGTACCCTGGCGTACTACTGTCTAATTTCAACGCCCTTTTTATAAACTGAAGTTGTACCTTTTCTACTTGTTCCATTTCGTTCATACCCCATATTTCCGCTCCATACAACAAAATACTCCGAACACACGCTTTCCACACTGTCATTTTTGCCACGAAACTATCTTCAAATTTATCTTTCCAAGCATTCCAAAACCTATTAGCAGCCACCCATGCTTTCTTACATACGAACTTAATGTGCTTATTATTGGACCCATTACTACATTATTGGACCCATTTATACAAACATAAATCCCAAGTATTTGAACCTGCTAACCTGCTCTATGACCTCTTCCCCCCACATCAAGCTTTCCTCTTTCTTACCAACTTTCTTTCTAAACACCATCCACTTAGTCTTCTTTACATTCACACTTAACATTCCTTTCTCAAAATATCTTTTAATCCTTCCAATCATCTCTTTCATTTCCCCTTTTGTTCTTGCTAAAGCAACTATGTCATCCGCGTAAGCTAGAGACCACACTTTCATCCTACCTATTACCACTCCTCCTGCCTGCTCATTTTTTAAAACCTTTTCTAAGTCATTTATAAAAACATTAAATAGGACAGGGCTAAGTGGACACCCTTGCTTTAACCCTTTCCTAACCCAGAATCTTTCGGATTTTTTTTCACTTATTCTAACTCTGCAGCTTGTCTTGCCATATAGATCTGTAACCGCCTTCACTAGCCACCTTCATTTTGCCACTTGCCAGATGTCACAAGGAATTTAATTAAAGACTTTCAAGAGCTCACAGAATAAGTGAGAATACCTTTGCAATCTTTTGTCAAAAAGTTCGACTTTTCTTAAGCAAGATGCAGCTTAATCCCAACAATGCTGATTCAATTATTTAGTCGGCCTTATGTTTACACAATTTTCTAAAAAATGACAATATGCCTTTAAGTACACTAGAGCTTGACATGATTTAAAATGAAGCTCAAAGTTTGATTAGTTTGCAGCATGTATCCGGAAAACAAACTAGTGATGCAATAAAAGTTCGAGACAGTTTTAAGAACTATTTTTGTTCAACAAGTGGATCTGTTTCTTGGCAAACAACTCATATTAATATATAATATACAACAACATATTAATGAAGGAATTTAGCAGTAAAGTTAACAAATCGAAATTATTACTTCGCAATTTATAGATTTTATGTAAAATATTATTTAAAAAAACATATTTTTCTTTTTATATATATATATATATATATATATATATATATATATATATATATATATATATATATATATATATATATATATATATATATATATATGTATATATATAGGGTTGCTCGCGTCTCCGGGCCGTGTGGTCCGTTCTTCCGGCGCCTATTTCAAGAGAGGAAATAAGGATAATAAGTGGATGGATTCCCTTAAAATTGTTGTCTTCCAGACATTTGTAGTCGCTGCAGCCCTTTGGATCGTGATTACACCCCCGTATTAATTTGAAACTATTAAATTTAGCTGCGTGTACGTGTCGATCGCCCTGGGTGCGCGCTTTAACCCCTGTCTTTTCGCTTCCAACACTCGAAGCTTACTACCGAAAATATTAAATTCGCGGCGTGACTAATTAATCACGAAATTTCGGCCCAGGTCGACACACCTGTCTCCTTTTTTAATCGATGCCGAAATCGATTTAAATTTCGAATTAAAATATAGATTTATTAAAATTGGCGCGAGCATTGCCCCAGAAGTAACCCACTTCATCAAAAATCAAATCCATAAATGAAGTAGAATCAACAAACTCCTTCTAATTAAAATAAAAAACAACAAATGAAGCCAACTTCTATAAAATAGAAAGAAGCGACATGAAATCAACTTCTACAAAGTAGAAGCAAACGACATGGTCCCAACTGTTAGACAAAATGAAAATAAATGAGACCACTGAGACAATTTTCACCGTCTGGGTGTTCAAAAAAACAGACAGTAATTTAAAAACGAACAAATGAAATTCCGAACGACCAACGAATGGAATTGTAGTTGACAGCTAAGCTATATCCGGCATACAGTCGAAACTCTCTGAGGCTAAACTCTGGAAACAGCACCTAAGAATGTTAAAGTGTTATAAATAACAAGATCAGCCAATCACTTACGTTATCGATCTTGACCGCTGCGTTGAAAACAATAACAGCGGAGATGCGTTTATACGGACATCTTTTATTTATGGGATTCAGAATAATGATCGCGAGCAAGGAGGTAAACGAAACAAAGACAATCAACCTCACTTGCCGAGATACGGCAATATTATGAGACTTTGCGCTCACTAGACCAATGAATTACGTCCCGAGTGAGCTTACCTCACGAGTACAAGTGATCGCGACAAAGACCAAAGCAAACAAACACAACGACGAAGTATTTGACCTGGTACAAACGATCGCAACAAAGATCAAAGAAAACAAACACAACTACAAAGTGTTTGTCTTTGGACGATAATCACGACAAAGACCAAGAAATCAAACACAACGACAAAGTGTTTGACATTGGAAGATTATCACGACAAGGACCAAAGAAAACAAACACAACAACAAAGTGTTTGTCCTTGGACAAGATGATCATGATAAAGACCAAAGAAAACAAACACAACGACAAAGTGTTTGTCCTTGGAAGATGATCTGGAAAAGGACCAAAGAAAACAAACACAATAACAAACTGTTTGGCCTTGGACAAGATGATTACGACAAGACCAACGCGAACATACGAACAATAATAGAATGCTATAGCTAAATCCTTTAAAACGGCACTATCCATCTAAATCTGAAACAAAGCAAATAAATAGATCAGTAAGATCAAACCATGCCATATCGCATGGTTCGACGAGACGAGATCGATTCTCCTACTTAACTATTCACCGATTGTAAGACGGTAAGTTATGGCGAAATATCACGACACAACATATTTTTATTGCATCAGACTAGGGACCGCGGGGTCAGAGGAAAGCTCACCAACGACAAGGTACTTAAGCCAAGATATGACAACAAAACCTAACTCCCAGCGTCTTATGTGATGCGCTGGCCATAGCTAGGGCAGTGTGGCGCCCCGCTCGGATACACAGTGATCCAATAAATCAACAACGACAAAGACTGTTCCGACAATAATCGATTCAGAAAAGCTCAGGCGAAGAAAGGCACTCATACATCAAAATTCTGAACCAAACACACAAGGTGTAACAAGTGTTATTATCACCTAACTCCCAGCGTCTTATGCGATGCGCTGGCCATGGTTAGGGCAGGGCGGCACCCCGCTCGGATACACAGTGATCCAATATATCAACAACTACAAAGACTGTGTTCCGACAATAATCGATTCAGATTGGGAGGGAGCAAGTACAAACGGAAATCTTCTGTAACATTGGATCTGCCGGTGCCAAACGATTACGCACACAATAAACAGACGCTTACTTGCTGCAAACCAATGGAAAGTTACATGGAAACTGCCCATTGTGGTACCCTACCCCCAATAAAAACGGGTTGTAGGGCCGTTCTTATTTACTCCATGACAAAACTCAATGGAGCAGAGGGTGATGATGGTGCACTAGCAAGCGCAGGAGGCGGAGCCGTCAGATAGTTATCATGATGGAAAGAGTCCTGGAACTGCCACAACATATTTAAATAAAGTGGAAACGCACCGGGGATCTTCTGGCGGGAACTATAACGAAAAGACACCGACAGAAGCTCGGCTTGAATCTAGAAGTGGATACGCGATGATGCAAAAGGATCCCAAGGCGATGATAAGAAGCCTGGCAATGAGACCAAGAGTGGTGTCCGTACAAGCCGATGACAATTATTGATCGGATGGACAGTGAAAGCTAAGCAAATTCAATTTGACTGTCCAAGTGGTATTGTCCAAGGATTTAATTTCACAAAATTCTTAAACTAACATCGGAAGCGAAAAGACACGGGTTGAAGCGCGAACCCCGGGCGATCGACACGTTCACACAGATAAATATAATAGTTTCAAATTAATAAGAGGGTGTAATCGCGAGCCAATGACCGGAAACAAAATGGCGAATCCAACAGCGACCGAGAACATGCCCGTCTTTGACTAACTGACTAGTATCCGGTTCGAAGGACCAATGTTTTCACAAAAATTAAATTTGCTCATTTTAAACTGAGCTTTTTTGATCACTTACCTTTTAGGGTTGCTCGCGTCTCCGCCCCTTGTGGACCGTTTTTCCGGCGCCTATTTCAAGGGAGGAAATAAGGATAATATTTGGAGAGATTCCCTTAAAATTGTTGTCTCCCAGACGTTTTTGGTCGTTGCAGTCCTTTGGAGCGTGATTACACCCCCTTATTGACTTGAAAGTATTAAATTTAGCTGCGTGCACGTGTCGATCGCCCCGAGTTCGCGCTCCAACCCGTGTCTTTTCGCTTCCAGCACTCGAAACATACTACCGTTAAATTCTTGGCATGACTAAATTATCGCGAGATTTCGGTCCAGGTCAACACATCTGTCTCCATCTTTAATTGATGCCGAAATCGATTTAAATTTCGAATTAAAATATAGATTTATTAAAATTGGCGCGAATATATATATATATATATATATATATATATATATATATATATATATATATATATATATATATTTATATATATATATATATATATATATATATATATATATATATGTATTGTATTTGAGGTTTTCGCCCATAGATACCTGTGTTGTATTGTTTTCTCGGGGATTCCGCGTTGATGCTGAGGGTTGGCTCTGAAAAGAACCGGATTCTCGACGTTTCGGCGAACTAACATTCGCCATTCTCAAGAGATATATGCGTCCGTGCGGGTCAACCGTTGACGCATACTGTATGCTACGCATAGTGTGTGTCTAACGGTTGACCCGCACGGACGCATATATCTCTTGAAACAGGGCGAATGATAGTTCACCGAAACGTCGAGAATCCGGTTCTTTTCAGAGCCAACCCTCAGCATCAACGCGGAATCCCCGAGAAAACAATACAACACAACTATATATATATACAACACATATATATATATATATATATATATATATATATATATATATATATATATATACATATATATATATATATATATATATATATATATATATATATATATATACATATTCCCTGTTTATAGAAATAATTTAGATATTTAACAATACTTATGAGTCTCATTTAATTTTAAAGAAAGTTTTCTCCAAACTAGATCTTTCCTTTGTTGCACACTGTAATTTTTATTTTGTAAGTCATACAGTTCAACATAATCAGCCACAGGAGCGATCAATTCCTCTGCTTTTTCGTCGTTCATTCCATTCATTTTCAAAAACACGCCATTTTTGACAAACAAACTTTCCAAACGTCATGCGATGTGCGACAAAACGTAAAAGAATGCTCACGAAATAATCCCAGCGACAGCGCGCTGAATTCCGACTTTTAGCAACTGCCGCGTAGCCATAGTGAGAACGTGCCCATTGAAAACAATGTAACCACTATTTGACAGGCGTTTTCGTGTGACGTCGAGTAGCTCTGTGTCGTGTATATGAGAATCGGCCTTAACTCTGCCTCTGTCTCGCATTCTTTCCATCTCCGCGCCTGCATACCCGTTGGTTTCGAGGTATGCTTCCCTCTCTTTCCACACCCCCTCTCCTTTTTATTTCCTTCTTTCTTTGAGACACTCTTATACTTCATACATCATCACACTTTTCACTAGGCTATCAAACATCATTACTCTGCTTCTTTAGTCGTGTCCAAATTTTCTCTCTCCTATTCCCCATACAGCTCCTATTATTTTATTAGCTTTTATGACTAGCTCTCTTACATGTGCTATTTCTGTGTTTCTGTCATTAAACACATATCCTAGTTACTTAAATTCTTTCACTTTTTCAATTTTGTCCTTCTCCCATCTCCACTCATTTACTCTTCTCCTACGACCCCCTTTTCTAAACACCATCATCTTGGACTTCTCTACATTCACCGTCAGCTTTATCATACTCATATATTTCTCCATGCTTTTTATCATTTCTTTCATACCTTTCTTCTCTCTCACTAGCACTACCTTAGCGTATGCTAAGGACCACACTTTTTCTTTGCCAAACTTTGGGAACCCCGGTTTTAGATAGTTAGAAAATGGTTTACTGACATATTCCAGGCCATCGTCAGTTGCAATACATTTGAGCTTGCATTCCATTTAATTTTCTACTTCGGTCTTGAACTTCTTGAATTTTGACAAAACCTCACTTTTGTTGTTTTGTATGTATACAAACACCTTTTTAGAATGGTCATCCAAAAATGCTAAAAAGTACTTAGCACCACCTAGTGACTGTGTTTTCATGGGGCCACACAAGTCTGAATGTACCAGTTCCAATTGTTTTGTGGAATGTGACACTAGATTCTTGAAGGGCAATCTTGGCAAAGAAGGCAAGCATTCTTTGCATGTGATACAAGTCATATTGTTGCTTTTACCAGATTATGTTAATCCTTCTGTGCTTCCTGTCATTTTCTTTACACTTTCAGATGGTCCATTCGTTGGTGCCATAGAAATATGTCATCTTGTTTAAGATCGGACATGCATGCATAATCAGTATTCATATTAAACCGGTACATGTTGTTAACTTTTGTTGCTGTAGCTAAAATAACTTTTTGTCTATTCAGTATAACACAGCCTTTGGAGTCAAATTTTACTTGAGCACCATTTTCTGTATTCTCATGCACAGATTAAATACATTAAATACGCTGCAAGTTCTGGTATATACAAGACATTTGTAAATAAGATTTTATTTGACTGACCTTTTTCATTTAATGTATTCAAAGTCACATCACCGGATCTACTTACTGGAAGACTCTTATTATCACCAACTTTGATCTGTTCTAAAGGTGGTGAATGTTCATTATGAAGAAACCCGAATCAATGTACCAAGCAGAACTGTTGTTGTCACAGGGAGTGACAAATGCAGCAGCATATGAAGAGTTTGATTTAGCAACCTTTTCTATGGTTTTTAACCAGCATTATGTGCTTTTGTGTCCATATTTATTACACTGAAAACACCTCAAAAAATTCAACAAAGGTCCATGTTGAACTTCTTTTTCACATACTTGGTTTTTGAACCAAACACAGTTGTAAAAGCAGAGTTAGTGTTTTCAGATTTCAATTCTTGAAGCAATTTAGATTTAACAGAGTTCGCACTTATCCTCATTCCAGAGCTTTCTATAACGAGGATCATCGGTTTATAGAATTCAGGCAAACCGGAGAGCAGAAGGGTCCTTAGCCATTCGTCATCAACCTTGAATCCAATATTTCGGAGTTTATGTGCTGTAGACATTTTCTTGCTCACATATTCGTCTATATCTAGGCATCCAGAGAATGTAGTTGTGCAGATATCACGTAGTAGACCAACTCTGCGTGTAAACCCTGAGTCAGCAAAAGCACGGGAAAGATTTTCCAAAACTTCTTTTGCAGTATCTGCCTCTTGACTATGCACACAGTTGATTGCGTCAACCAGTAGTATTATTTTTGATTTGGTTTTAGTGTCTTTTTTTGCATTAATTGGTTCGGTTTTGGGAGTTTCAATGCAGTCCCAAAGTTCATCATGTTGAAGATATGTTTTTACAGCAAAACGTATTATAGAAAAAGTATTTTAGTTTTCTCGGCCAGTTAATTTTTCTATCAATGTTAGAGGATTGATACTAGCCATTATGATTAGGTTTCTTGACAATTTGAACAGTTTTTCAACTTTGAAAAAAAAATACAATGAACCAAGCTGTTTTTAGGTTAGGTCGATACACTTCGCCGGCAGAAAGTGGTTTTTGGCAAAAAACTTTTACAAATAACTTTGGCTTACTGGGCCTATAACCAGATGACTTTCTAATTAATTCACTATTAATTAGAATAATTATATTAATAATTAAGTAACACTTATTGATGTCTTTAAAATAATGGCGTTATATTTGTTTTTATTTATACAGACTTTGTTTAAACAAAATGGTAAGGCGGGAAATTTTTAAATACTTAATTGAACAATATATATATATATATATATATATATATATATATATATATATATATATATATATATATATATTCACCAGTGCATATTTTGACGTTATTTTTAATTTGTTAGTAACAATTCTTTCCGAGTGGTGGCGCCACATACGTTTGGTGATTAGATAGTGGGTCGTTTTTGGTATCATTGGATACACAATTTTTTTTTAATTGGAGAGACTATCAAAAATTTGGGGTCACATAAGAAAATTTTCAATAAATAAAATTAGTGAATGGAAAAATAAATGTTACAGCAAATAAAATAAGCAAGATGAATAAGAGAAGATGTTCAAATTGTTCCCCATTTACTTCCTGGCAATAGTTAATTCGGGTAAATCTGCAAAAAGCATTTCTGAACCATACACGAGGAATGCGTGCCATTTCGCTACGTATTCTTGCTTCCAAGTTCTCTAATGTTACTGGCTGCTTTACGGACACAAAGCCTTTTAAATATCCCCAAAAGAAATAATCCAACGTTGTCGGGGGCGTGGGGGTCACTCAATATATTCTCTTCGTCCAATCCATCTTCTAGGAAAAGTTACATTTAAATACTTGCGCACTTCCCCACCAAAATGTGCGGGTTGAAACCAGACATCTGGGTGCATGAGATCATTATTTTCTGGGTGGGGTCGAATTTATTTTATTCGTGGAATGATTTGTATACATTCGCAGGTACTTTTTAAATATTAGTGTTCCATATATTTATAATAAAAGTGCCGATTATAATACCATCTAATATCCCAGACCACAAATGTATCTTTTGGGGATATTGAGAATGAATTTCAATTTCTACGTGTGGATTTACTTGATGCTAGTATAAGTTTTGTCTATTCACACAACCATTCTAATTGAAACGTGACTTCATCTGACATCACAATGTTCCTCATAAAATTATCGTTATCATTTATTAGTAGAGACATTTTTTTCGAAAATTCAACTCTGCGGTCAAAATCATCTTCAGATAATTTATGCACTAAATGGGCTTTGTACGATTTAAACCTTTCCTTTTTTAGTATTCTTCTCATTAACGTTACCAGATATCATGGTCTGCAGAGAGCTGACTGTTGGAATTTTGTGGGCGTTCGGCTATATCCAGCAAAATATGTAGTGCCTTATCAACATTTGTTGCCGTCGTAGGTCGGCAGTTTATGCCACTATGGATCTACTGATAGGGATTATTATCGGATGATTATCATGAAATAAATGACACGCTTCCGCGTGAGATCTCTTACGATCGCCATAACCAACGATTATCAGAATTTCTTTCCTTTCTGATTCTGTTAAATTCATTTCTTAAACTTTATGTGCTAGCTGTATTAAGTTTGAGAAGATGTCACGCGTATCACATATTCGCGTATATGCGTATCATATATTTCTATTCATTTAAAATACATTCATTTGAAATAATAAGAATAATGAATATAAAATATTTATTTTTCCATTTATTTGATTTATTTCTTAAAAAAAAATTATATGACCCCAAATTTTGGTTGAACTCTCCCATTCACAAAAAAATTATCTATCCAATGATATCAAAAACAACCCATGATGTCATTAAAAAAATACGTATGTAGCGCTACCACTCGGAACCAATTATTACTAACAAATTAAAAATTTCGTCAAAATATGCACTGGTGGATACTGTACGGAGGAAAGGAGAAAGTGTAAAGGCAGAAAAGATGAATACAGAACACTACATTGGACAATACAAAGAAAAATTAAGGAAGCAAAGGAAGAATACCTAGTGGCTCAATGCGAGGAAATAGAAGTACTGAAAAAGAAATTTGATGGCTTTCGCATACACAAAAAGGTAAAGGAAATAGCTGGACGCAACGGGGTCAAGGCAGCTAGTAATATTATCAAGGATACAAATGTACGCACAATAACTGACGTGGAGTACAAACTTAAAATGTGGAAAGCATAGCTGTCGGAACTTTTCGATGATGAAAGACCTCCAAATCCGATCCTCCATTTTAGAATCATATAATGTGCACTTCAAAATATTAAGATCAGAAATAGTATATGCACTGGAAACTAAAAATCGGAAACAAAAAAAATTTCAGAAGACTCGAGGAAGACATAAGCAACATACAATTCGGATTTCGCGAATTATGGGATTATGGAATATTAACATCCTCATCCTAACTTCCATGTTAATATCCCGACTCGTAAGTAAATTTTTCATTTTCATAAATATTGATCTGGCTCTCTATCCTTGTTCTTATCTCTCCTGTTTGATCACCTGTTTGTTCTATCCAAGTTCCTAGATATTTATATGTCGGCACGCTCTCTACCGTGGTGTTTGCCACCGCCAGGTTCACAACTTGGTTTTCTTAAAGTTCATCTTTAGTCCACATTCATTCATCGCTAATCTAATTTTTCCAAAAGGTGTTGTGTGTCTTCAAGATTGCTCTCTAAGAAGACGGTATCATCAGCATACCTCAAATTATTAATCACTTCTCCATTTATAACTATTCCCACTTCTCAACTACTCATCTTCTACTCATCTACTCATCACTACTAATCTTCTAAGGTTTCTCTAAAAATAGCTTCGCTATATAGATTATAGAGAAGCGGGGATAAGATGCAACCTTGTCTCACGCCACGACGAATCTCCATTTCTTCTGTTGGTTGGTTTTCTACCATTGTATTTGCTTTTTGGCCCCAATATAGGTTACTAATTATTCTAACGCCGTCCGACTCAATGTTTTTGCTGACGAGTAGCTGATGTAATTTGTCATGTTTCACTTTGTCAAATGCTTTCTCAAAATCGATGTAACATGCATACACCTCTTGGTTTATATCAAGTCAGGGCTGGAAAAGAACGTTAAATCCGAAAAGCGCCTCTCGTGTTCCAAGTCCTGCGCAAAATTCATACTGTGTATTGCTTATGTCTTCCTCGAGTCTTCTGTAAATTCTTTTGTGAACGATTTTTAAGAACAACTTCAAACTGTGGCCCATAAGTGCGATAGTTTGATAACCCGATTCTCCTAGTTCTCCTGGATTTGGTTTTTTGGTATGAGCAGAAAAGTGGATAATAACCATTGATCAGGAATTTCTCCCCTATCATAAATGCAGTTAAAAAGGTCCAGAAGAATGTATTTGATCAGGACCAGCAGCTTTACCGGGTTTCATAGTTTCCAGCGCATATACTATTTCTGATTTGGAGGTCTTTCATCATCGAAGAGTTCCGACAGGTATGCTTTCCACCTTTTAAGTTTGTCCTCCACGTCAGTTATTTCCTTCATCTTTTTGTGCATGTGAACGCCATCAAATTCCTTTTCAAGTACTTTTATTTTTCATTTTTTTTGTGCATGTGAAAGCCATCAAATTCCTTTTCCAGTACTTTTATTTCCTCGCATTGAGTCACTAGGTATTCTTCCTTTGCTTCCTTATTTTTTCGCCGTATTGTCCAATGTAGTGTTCTGTATTCTGTACAGAATCTGTATCTGTATTCTGTATCTTTTCTGCCTTTATTCTTTTCCTCCTTACAATATCCACCAGTGCATCTCTTGAAGAAATTTTTAGTTTGTTACTAACAAATTGTTCCGAGTGGTGGCGCCACATACGTTTTTTTAAATTACATAATGGGTCGTTTTTGGTATCATTGGATATAAATGTAGGTAAAAAAATGTAGGCACACTCCTTGCACTAAATATAATACAGAATAGGTGACATCTGGAGAATATGTTGATGCTACTAACAAGTAACTTACATTAATTAACATTACATTAATAAAACATTTATGATTTTCAGGTAATCTATTTAACAAAATAGTTTAATTTACATAATTTACAGTTTTTATTTAAAAAGTCGATAAAATATATCGATAAATCAATTTAAAATACATTCTTCTTCTTCTTCAGCCTAATGCCATCCACTCCTGGATGTAGGCCTCTTCCAGTTCCTTCCATATCTGTTTGTTCTGTGCAGTTCTTATCCAAGTTTTTCCCGCGGTTTGGACCATGTCGTCCACCGTTTCTGAGATCTTCTTGTAGTTTTCTTACTTGTCGGGCCACGTTTCCTGTCCAACGTCATTTTAGTTGAGCAGTGCTTTGTGTAACATATGTAACCTTCTATCTTCTGCGTATTTCCTCGTTTATTTTTATCCATTAATCTAATGCCTAGCATTGTTCTTTCCATTGCTCTCTGTATTGTTCTGAGTATTCTCTTGAGGTTTGAGGCTTCAGGGATATCTGCTATTTTAGAATGAATCCTAGCTTTTCAAACGCTGCCCAGCTCAGAGTTACACATCTAGTTATTTCCGCGATCTGATTTTGTTTCCCAAGTGTGATATTTTGTCCAACATATACATATTTGATTACATTCTGACGTATTTGCGAGAATATTGTTATTGATAGTAACGTGTCCCCTTTTCGAACACCTCTCTTGTGTGGTATTTTGTCTGTAAACATTTCCTCTTCGATTACATTGGAGCGTGGCCTTGTGGTAGATATTTTCAATAATATTCGTGTATTGTGAATCAATTCTCGCATTGTCGAGTCCTATCAGGATTGCCCACGATTCCACAGAGTCAAACGCTATAACGCAGAGTTAAAGTCTATAAAAGCCAGATGTTAGGGTATATTAGGATACTGCGTATTGTTTGTAGGTGATCGGTTGTACTATAATATTTCCGGAAGCTCGTTTGTTCGACTGGCTGATAGGAGTCCAATTTTCCTGTTAACCGGTTTGTTATTACTGATTTGTCTATAATTTTCGATGATCTGAATGTGGACTTTCTTGTACAGAAATATTACTTCGTCACTTTGCCATATACTTGGGATTTTTCCCTCTTCCAGGCATTTATTTAGGAGAATTTTTACGGGCTCTTGTATATCTTTGCCTCCTATAGTATTTAGGCATATTTTAAGCATTTCGCTCCTTATCTTTTTTCCAATCTTTCGTGTGTTTCAGTGCAGTTGTTATTTCCCATTTCCTGATTTTAGGGATGTCTACTGAACCTACATTTCTGATATTTTGCCTCTGCTGTTGTGGGTTTCGGTGACAGTTTTCTATAGCGATTCGTAGAAGGCTTGTGTAGCTGTGATTATTTGTTCCTTGTTGTTCACTATTGTTCCTTATTGGTTTTGTATCGCTGTTATTCTAGCTTTGCCTCTGGGCTTATTTGATCTTAATACCCTCATGTTTGTGTTATCCTCTATGGTTCTATGGCGCTTTGTATAAGTACAGTATTATACGTCCTTATTTCCTTTTGGATCAGTTTTAAATACATTAGCATATGACATTGCATAATCAATTCTTATTTTGCGATTTTTATTTTGCATGCGGTTTAATTAGTGGTTTTATTAAACCCAATTAAAAATATCCTAATTAATATAAATTTTTCATATTCGTTGTCAACAAAACATGTTTACAATTATATTTAGTTATATACGCTTAACAATAAAAATCATACGATAAACGAGTGTAGAAATTGCAACGTTATAAGTACATTTTACTATTTATTTCGAAAAAATTTCATAGACCATACATTTTGCCAAACTATAATTCATCCTCTGCCAACCAAAATGACATAAAGAAATAACCTGACATAAATACCTAACTCCACTCGTGAATCCATTCGAAGGAATAATATTCATTATTCTATGTACCAATGTAAAATTGCTTCAAATAATTTGTGAATATTATATTATAAAATCTTATTTTCGTTTTGCTTGCAAATTTTAAACTAGTCATTTAATAGTAGCAATAGAAAGAATAATACGCAAATAAATTGTTGTAAAAATACAGAATTAAGATTTAGAATTATAAATTTCGAAAGTGAAATTTGTTTTTTATCCATCAATAATTTTAATCACAATAAAATATTTCGTAACAATTATATGTTAAATACCTTAACAATATATAAAGTCTTTCTTTCTCCTTCTGTCAAATTATCATATTGCAAAAATCTTATTATTACATTACGGTCTCTTAACAGCTTCTTTAATTTTTTAGGTTTAAAACTTTCCAAATTCTTGCATTTATTTTTTATATATCCATTGATGTTGGAGTTAAGTTTTTAAGTAGAAAATCTGATAAATTTATAAAATCTAAAGTTTCGCTTTTTGCGATGAATCCGTAGACGTTTGACAACGACAACGGCAGAAACACCTTAACTATGCCTAAAATTTACATTTTTTGCTCACATGTCTAAATATCTACTTATAATGAAATAAAATGTGCTATTTCATTTTTATTGCGTAACTAACAATAAGTAGTACCTTTAATTTAGAGTTGTGTACTAATGCATTTGTAATGCCTGGGAAATTATTACTGACGTATTGCAATGGAATGGCCTTTATTTCAAAGACTAAATATGAACCCTTATATAGATATACATATATGGACAGAGGCTTATTGAACGTCAATGGTCCCCATTTTTTGTTGGAATAAGAAATTAGGGTTTAAAATTCATTTTTAATAACAACAAAGTCTGAATTTAAATATATTTAATTTTGAAATGGTGTTAGATGACAATTGTTACTAGAAAAGTAATAAAAATTTGTAATAACAATCCAAACTTTGTATTCACTTGACACTTTGGTGCCGAATGCATTAGCACTATTAGTCCCTATGTATATCCGCCTTTTGTGGAATACAATCAACTCAAACTCAAATAATACTTAGTTGAGTAAACTAGTCTTGTCTACAATGAATTGAAAATTTTTGTTTTAACCACACTGTTTTAACCACACTTAATTTCTAAAAATATATAAGTGTTAAAACTTGTTATTCGCAGTTATATAAATTTAAATATTTAACACGATTCGACAATCTTATCCAGTCTTGTCCAGCCTTGTTCAGACAAGAAATACGTCCGACTATTTTCAAACTAAAGTAAGCCATACTCTATGGCATCGTTTGAGGAAAATAACGCAATGGCATTAATTAGCATAAATTTTGAAGAAAAAAGATACAAAAAGAGTGAAAAATTTAGTCTAAGCACTGGTTATTGAAAAGGAAAACGTTTCAATAATCCCTGAAAAGGAAAATCTCAGAATGGAGGAGAAAAGATTCCTGCAATTACTTGCAATTGCAAGATTTCTCGCAAATGGCAATAATCGTATCCGTAAATAATCATGTACGTAGTATCAAATGTACATAAAGTGAGCGGTGACTACTATGAAGTCTTACGCTGCACATCTGCAAACACCCCAGTTTGTTAGGCACCGGCTTAGACAGAAATTATTTAATGAAAATTTGCTTGCAACAAAATGAAGCAAACCTGAAATTGGGAACTTTGAATTTCTGAAGCGAAAATTTTTAAATTCGCGTTTTAAGTAGAACTTATTTTTCAAATAGCATATTTTTTTAATAAAAACAAAGAAATATTTTTAAATACATTTTTGTTAATTGTTTAGCAGTGAAAAACCTGGGAAATGCATAATTAATATAAGAATATTCAATATCATATCTAAGCTCAAAAACTCATATTCAACTGCATCCAAAACCACTACATTAAAAACCAATACTTACCTACTTATCTAGTGTATGGCTTCACTAGAAAACAACTGACATGAACTGCGCAGGCGACCCGAGTACATGTAGAAACGCACATCGCTACACCATCTAGAGCAGGGGTTCCCAAAGTTTTTCGTAGGCGGGCCAATGTTAAATTTACAAATTTCTTGGCGGGCCAAAAAAATACCGAATAAAATCAAAACAATAACCACGATTTTTTTTTGTTTTAAATATATTTAACTATTTCTATATTTACAATTTTTTTTTATTAGTATACTAAATTTAATATAAATATAAATTTTTAATTATATATTTATTAAGTCGCTAAAAAACATCACGTGATGAATGGACTACCCCTTGTATGTCCTTCGACTGTATTCTTAATACTGCTTGTAAATGATTATCACTCAATTTTGATCTTAATTTCGACTTATTTATGCTCATCATTGAAAAAGTTTATTCGCAAATATATGTGCTCCCAAATAATGAAAATATTTGTTGAGCATGTTTTCGTATTTTCGGATAATTCACCCATGATAATCCTTTATAAAAATCAATTGAGGAATTGTTCCGATAAGAATTCTTAGCATCGATATTTTCCTGTAATTCTATCAATTCAAATTGCATGTCATAAATGACTAACAGTTCAGTATCTATTTGAGACTACAATATTATATGCTTGTACAAATGTGTAATAAATAACAAGACAAACTAAAATATTTTTTTAAATAAAAACTAATCAATATTTTATTAATACAAACGCTTATTACAAACGGTTAAAGCTTTGTAAGATTTTTTTTAAATATTAAAATATTTTATTGTAACTTATTTGTAATTTTGATTATTTATTTTACTATTTACTTTATTTTTTAATAAAAATATAATATATCGTATCGATATCGCGGGCCATATCCACGGGTTTTGCAGGCCGCATTTGGCCCGCGGAACGCACTTTTGGAACCCCTGCTCTATAGGTACACCATATAGGTACACAAGGAATTTATTCTCGTTTATGGGCCGGTCGGCTACGCAGGTTGAAAAAACTGCGCAGAAAACTGCACAGGTCTACTCCCACACACAGCTCTATCTTCGCAGGCATACATGCACATGTAAATCTCTCCGGCCTCTGCGACCGTCGTGTGCCTGGCCGGCATAAGCTGAAAAGGAATAATAACGATGGCTGTGCGGCGGAGGATGTATTTAGTGCACGTGGGATAGGGTTAGATATATTAATTATAAATAGGACGGTTGCGACCGTTACTACATGGTAATCCATACTTACGCTGAATTGAAAAATTCACATGTTTCAATCACACTTATAATATGTAAAAATATTATATAAAATATTATTCACAGTTATATAAATATCTGCACTCGAGTTTCGACTGTTAAAATTGAAAATGACTATTTGAAAATGACCTTTAGCAGTCGAATCTCAAGTCGTGATTAGCGTATTAACTGTAAAAAAAAATTATCAACTTTGAATTATATGTTATATAATATCTATAATTATTATAAATGTGGTTAAAACATAGTTACTTTTTCAATTTAGTGTATATTAATTATGATTTGAAAGAATATAGATATATTTTGATGTATCTAATTATTTACAATTAGCGAAATAAAATATGCGCCTTTAATTAGGAGTTATGTTCTGCTGTATTTTTACTGCCTTAGAAGGTTTTAGTGGTGTATTACAATAGATACTATTTAAAAACACCCACATTTTTTAATTCAAATGTCTTATCATTGACAGTTTTTACGATATGCTTTTGTGCAATCAAATGCTATATCTAGTAAACCTTTTTTGGAATGTTTAACGATTTCTTACCGTTAAAGCCAGATAATATTAGTTCATTCATGATTTGCAATGGCTTTAATTAACAAGATAGCTGTTTTTCAATTGATGACTGCACCTTTATTTCAACTGAAATATTAAATATTAAAATTATAGAACATGGCTTACCCCGCGGAAAAGTTCTATGTTCTATGTTGAAGTTAGCTTAAGCTAAAAACTCGAAGTTGGAATGAGTTTCCGCAAAGAAAGTATACGATTTTACTCACAATCTACTATCAGTAACTCTAGGTACGTTTCCAATAATAATATTACTTACCTGGTGGGAAAGGACTATATGTCGGTCGGTTTTCTATATAATATACCAACTTAAGTTGTTTTTATGAAATATTGTAGATTCAAAAAGTTAATTTTGTTGTTGATTTCTAGCTCGAGAATGAATTTAATTTTCGGATGAATGTTGTTGATTAAAATTAGAAATTGATTCAATTTACGTGCAGTCTCACTGAAACTGGCTCTAACGTCATCGACATAGCTGTACCAAAATGAAATAAGTTTTCAGATAAAATACAATTTGAAAATGTATTATTCAATACGCGACATGAATAAATGGGCTAGAAGTGGGCTTAATGCGGATTCCATTGTTAGATCTTTTGTTTATTGGTAGAAGTTGTTATTCAATTTAAAGTAATTTTGGTTGACTCATTAAGCTCCATATTTATAAGGCATATTAGAAAATGTACTACTAACATCAAATGATGCAAGCTATGAAATTATTGGGATTGTTTTTGATTTAAAATGGATTTGGGGTTTAAAGGATTTGTTTTAATGCTAATATTCTTGCTACTTTATTAAAGTCTATTAATATAAAAATCAACTGGCCTGACGAGAGAATCGAGTTTGCGAGTTAATTGAAACCTGTGAGATTCTGAATGATAATTTAAAATTTCTCAAATTCTGTGAACAAAGTTGTAATTTTTTTAGAAGATTGCTAATTTTAGTTTGGAACTTTGGTTTGGTATCCTTATTCAATAAAGTTAGGTTATTTGTTGAAATGATAGAGTTCATTTTATTAACATACTGTTTCTATCCAGAACGACTATCTAATTGGATTTATCTGCAATAAGTAAAGAATAGGACTCTATTTTCGATTTTAAATGTCTTGGGGAAAGCATGTCATTGCGAGCGTAAGATTTTATGTGATCTGCTATTCTGGCTCGAGGTATGAGGGGTTCCGGCACTTTTCTGAGCGCAATTTAGGACAATTATTGAGGACTTATGGGATGTTTTATTGATAAATGTGTAGTTGGGGTTTTGGGAAAGAAAAAAATGTTGCATGGGACTAAACGTAGCTTTCGAGAAATTGATGAATTTAGACACTAGATTGGGTTTACTTTTTGTGGTACTGATTTTTTATTCTTTATGAGAACGTATATTTTTTTAATTTGAATTATTTAATATAGTTAACTTTATTGACATTTTCACGAACAAAATCATCGAAAATGATAAATTCTACTGAATGTAATTTAAACGTTAATTCTGAATGTAATATCTTAAGATAATGTTGAATAACATCTCTTCTCCGATGAAAATTTTGAATTTCGAATCTAATCTATGTGCGTTGGGCTGATTTTATAGCTGATTTTGACGCCCTATACATATAACGGGTTATAACATTGATATAGTTGTGTATTATTTACCATGTATTTTGCGAAAGGAAAGGATTTTTTTCATAAATTTGTGGGATGTGATGCCGTACAAGCTTTACCGTACACGCGAATTTAATAGGAGCAAATAGTACAGTTATTGGCCAGTCGACAATGATTGGCCATATTTCGAGAAGTATAGGTATAACTAAACTTGCATGCATAGAAATACCTCATTGTTCATATTATATTTAATTTCATATTATATCTGATCTAGTTCCGCTTATCCAAGGTAGATACTGCACTTTATATGCAGACGATCTTCCTCATTTCTAATGAAACCTTATTAGATACACAGCGGAATGCAAATCTCCTAATTATTTTTCAACATCGACAAAACGGAATTCATTTTATTCAAAACTCAACGTAGTGAATACGCCAATGATATTTCTATACAAACTGATAATTGTGCGATTAAACGTGTAAACTCCACAAAGTTTCTGGGTATATGTTTTGAAGAAAACTTAGCTTAGCATATGACCATCGACAGCGTGTGTAAGACGCTCAGTAAGAAAGCCTACTGCCTCCGCTACTTGAAGAGATTGTGAGTGAGATTTTTGACCAGAACTATTACACTTTTACTTTTCTGAAATTCAATCAATTCTCTCCTATAGCATAATAGCTTGGGATACTTCACCATAGTGGCCTAAAGTTTTGAAAGCACAGTAACGAATAATAACATCCCTTCTTGGTTTACCGGCGTATACATCGTGCAGGCCTCGCTTTACTAACTTGAACATTTTAACTGTATTAAGTCTCTTCATTCTCGAAACCAATTGTTATATACATGCAAACAAGCAATTAATTCAAACATAAGGATAATCATAATTTCAACACTAGGGGATGCATGAAACTATGCACCCCTTATTCTAGATTGACAGTCTGCAGTAGAGCGCCCGCTGTTGCTGGAATCTACTTATATAACATGCTACCTACAAGTCTTACCCAGGAAGTCTCGATTAGAAAGTTCAGGAAAAAAAAATTTCAGAGACATTCTTATTTCAAAATGTTTATATACCATTGATGAGTATGTGAAACTACTTTAATCATTGTTTTGACTTACCAATATGTATTTGTATATATACAACTTTTTGGTTAATAAATGAATTTGAATTTGAAATGCCCAAATGTATTTATGTGGGGGTTATAACGAGAATAATAAATTTGTGAAAGATTGTAAATATTGCCTTTGCAATTTAAATTTGCACATTCTATGTTTTTTCATAATTTTATTAGTTTTCAAGAGTGTTAGTTTAATGCATACTACCCCAGAAAAAGCCGACCAAGTTTTTGTTCTAATCGAAAATGGAGCCTGTTGCTCGACAACCGAATAATATTCGCAGCGGGTTGAAGAGTATTCCAACGTTATGGGGAGACTAGATCCTCTCATAGACGACCTGGTGTATGCATTAGGCGATTTATAAAGGCTCGGGATGACTGCTTTATTGTGCCAATATCATTAAGAAGTCGTCACCTTAATGCTGTTCAACTACAAAAACAGCTCCGTGAGGTACGAAGAGTGGCTATTAGTCAGTGGACAGTAAGACGAAGACCCCTTGTACCTTGGGTCGAAGTACCTTGACTCCCAAGACACCTGCAGTTTGTCATAAACTTAACAAGCAACAAGCAAGCCTGCATTTTGCAATGGATCATTTAAATTGAACATTGGAACAACGGGTCTGTTCTGTCCTCAGATGAGACCAGAATATGCCTTAATGGTAGCGACCGAAGAAGGAGAGCTATTTCCAGAATGCATTGAAAAGTGAACTGATTATGGAGGATTTCTTGATTTCTTCAAGTTCGTATTTCTTATTCAGTGTAAGTGTTTCGCTAGCGGCTTGATAGAGACTTGCGGCTTGATGACAGTGTTGTAGTGTCGAAGTTTAGTTTGTCTTGACATGCATTTTTTGTTATTGTGGTTTTGGATAAGTTCAAGTGCTCTCTTGGTTTTGTAGAGACGGTTTTGTTGTGAGATTTTTTCGGATCCAGTTAGTTCGATAAATTCTCCCAGATATTTGAAATGTGGGACTCTATTAATCATTCCGTATTTTGTTTGCATGTTCTCGCGTTTGTGACTTAACACTTACGTTTTCTCTAAAGATATTTGAAGTCCCACTTTTTCGGCGCATTCTTGGAGTGTTTCTATTTGTTTTTTGCAGTCACTTGATCTTCAGTTAGTATAACCAAGTCATTGGCCAAGGCAAGGTATGGTATAGAGAAATTGTTTTTGCGTAAGCCAAGTGTAACCGGTTTCCAGACATTTTGTTTCTTGAGCTTTTTTTCCTTTTCTTCCATGACATTATCTAAGACTATATTGAACAAGAGAGAACATTTTGACATTTGTTTTTAGGTTGAAAATTTGTTCGGGGCAGGATTGGTTTGGTCTCAATCCTGATTGAAGCTCTGAAAATTTTGGTTCGAGGTGTTCCTGTGTTCGTGTCAAGAGACATGCTGAGAAAATTTTGTAGGCGACCGGAAGGAGAAACACCTCTGTAGTTGTTACATCTGATTTATCTCCTCTTTGTGTTTTTGTGTCATATTTCTTGGATGATTTGTGTAATTTCTCTCAGTGCATTGGGTCCGAGGTTTTATATAGTTCTGCAGTGATGCCAGCTTCACCTGAGGATTTATTGTTTTTGTGTCCTTTGATGTGGGAGTGGATTTCGTATTGAGTTGGTGATTCTTCTGAAGTGTGGTCTGATTGATTCTTTGGGAATCTTCTCGTAGGTTCTGGACAATTCAAAAGTCGGTATTTAGATAATTCTTGTCAATTTTCTTTATTCATCAATGCTAGTTTTCCGTCTTGTTTGCTAAAGCATCAGAAGTTTTTTTTGTTTTATTTTTTTTATTCGAATTATTATTTAAATAGAAATGTATCGTTTTTTTTAAAATCACTAGAAGTATAATAATTTATAAATTCATTTTTTACAAGCATACATTTTATTATTTTAATGTTCAGTTTCTAAAATGGCCACACACTCTTGTGTTTACCCCTATATAGTACATTTTTTTTTATTATTTTAATTTTTGCATTTTACTATTGTTATACGTTTCTTGTATTGATAGTCCTAACCAAAAATTGAAATTTTACATAGTTGTACTTAGTGTATAAAATTATTATTTTAAAATAGGATGGTTACGACTGTTACTACGTGGTAATTCATACTTACATTGAGATGAAAAATTCACTATGTTTTAACCATACTTATCACACTTGAAAATGACTGTCAAACGTCGAAACTTGAGTCGTGAATCTAAATGTAGAAATTTATATCTGTGATAATAAGTTATATAACATTTTTACATATTATAAGTGTGGTTAAAACATAGTGCATTTTTCATTTCAATGTATTATTTTAGAGTTTAAATTGTAATAATTTCGATTTTTCAACATTTTTATTATTTCCAGAAGAAATGGAATCATGTAAAGCCTCCAGAGGCAAGAAAGATTGCGTGCAAATAGACCTTTGCCCAAAAATCTTCGACGCCATACGAAAAGGGATTTACCCCAAACCATGCGCCTTTCAAGGAAAAACGTCCTTCGTCTGTTGCAACAAACAAGATATTCTTCGACAGGGATTCAAAAGCCAAAGAGGCAAGAAACATATCAATCTGGTACTGCATGAAATAGACTACACGTAGATAGTGTCAATAACAGTCTAATTTAAAACTTGGTGGATTAGCTTATATTGATTTTGTTGTTTTATTAGCCGTGAGGCTAGACTTATTATTATATTATTACTAATTATTATATAAATACATTGTATAATATAAATTGGAATTAACACTAACAACAAAAAACACGTTGATTCAAAATACCATTTTCCCATCAATACCAATACTGCTTACTAATTTTAGAATGTGACAAAATGAACAATAGATTATCGTTGGATGAATATGAAGATTTTACTTACGACTCCAGGTCACGCGAAACTTTGACAGAGGATTTTCCCCATGCCGTGCGTACTTTTGTTTTTAAACATTTTATCCGCAAAATCTATTAAAATGTATTTATTAATTTTAGGCAGCGTTGGGCAGAAAGGAAGGCATTAAAATGATTTGGATTTGCGTGGGTACATTGGTTAGCGAAAAATTCATCTTAACGGCAGCACACTGCCTAAACGATCCTAAGTAGTAAAAAGTATAAAAATACATTTAGTTTTTTAAATTCTTTATTACTTTTTAGAGGAAGAATTGATATTGTTCGTCTTGGGGATATGGATTTAAAGTCGACGAATGACAGTGTTCGGCCGCAAGATTTTAAAGTTAGCAACAGAATTATACATCCCGACTACATTCCAGATATAGCTTATCACGATTTGGCCTTGTTAGAATTAGACAGGTACGTCCAGATTTCTAACTATGTCAAACCTGCCTGTCTGCACACCGACAGAGAAATCGATGCAGTTGGAATGCAATTAGTTGGATTTCACAATTCCAACTCTAGTGAATATCTTTACGCTTTGCCTGTTACTGAAAGCTCGAGTCAAATATGCGATTATTATTTTGAGTTGGATAGTTTTTTGCCTATTTTGCCGAAAGGTGTTAATCATGAAATACAGATTTGTGCTACAGGAGTTTTACTTGACTCACCTTGCCAGGTAAATATTAATTAATATAAATAGTTTAATTATTCGGATATAACTAATAGGTAATTAAGATAAACTAACATATTAGAAACTAGTCAAGTTTTGTATATAATTGTATTTATATTTATAAACAATGTACAAATTTATGAGTCTAATCTAAAGTTATTATATGTTACTATCTTCTAATGATAAATAGTTCAAAAAAGGGGAGGATATAAGAAATGTAATTAGAGTTTTAACTTAGTTCAAACAGATAAATGATCTGTCTGTTTTATTGTTCTTGTTTACATATATACGGGATTCAAAAGCCAAAGAGGCAAGAAACATATCAATCTAGAACTATTTGTATATGGATATATACGAATCGTAACATTTTTAACGGGAAACATGGTTTTCACAAAATAGTTTACCTTTATGAATGAGTTTTGAAACGGAGTTTTCGAAATGGATTTATTGCACTCGGCCGTGCTGAAGTGATTAAAATAATGTCAAAACTAAAAATAAGTAGATTATTTGAAATAAATGCAAAAATTGCAAAAGCTTAGTTGATTTTTTAGTATCAACAGTTGATTTATTTATTAAAAAAAGGGTTTTTCCACTTAGCTCACACTTCGAAAAACACATTGGACAAGCGTTGCCGTAGATTCGGCCCTCAATATAAGTTCTCCTGTCCGTAAAACTGCTCAAATCTTATTAAACCAGGTCCTTGAAAACCCAGAAGATATATATATATATATATATATATATATATATATATATATATATATATATATATATATATAAAGTATATATATATATATGTATAAGTATATATATATATATAAGTGGGTTTCATTGCAAACCATTATATTTGTGCTGTGAGTGGGGCAAATATGAAAGTGGCTTAAAAACGATAGTTATCGGTGAAGGTGTAAAAAAGGAGTTGAAGCAGAGAAACATAACGGTTACTAGAAGTCTTCGGAAGGGAAGTTGGTTTGGGTTGAGCCATCTCACCTTTACACAAATTCTGATGGTAACAAAAAGCTGGGTAGAGATGGTAGCCTTAAAAATTATTGCGAACAATGTTAAGGTTTGTCCCAAATATATTACAAACTAGTGCCACTTCTGCCGGGAGGTTTGCACAGAAATGTGTATAAGGGACAATGAAATGCTTGGCGGACCAGGAATAACTGTGGAAATTGACGAAATCAAATTTGGACAGAGGAAATTCTACAGAGGGAAACATGTTGAAGGAAAATGGGTTTTTGGAGGGATCGAGACAGGGACTAACAAATGTTTCATAGAAGTGGTTGCGGCACGCAGTAAGGCGGTATTGTTAGAAATGTATTGGCAATATATTAAACCCGGAACCACAATTGTGTCTGATTGTTGGAAGATATGATTGTTTGGAAGATGAATGCCACAAGAGAATGATCCTGTTTTATAGGTAATTCAAATTAATAAATTTTATTGCAAATTAAACTCTTAACAATTCAATGTTTTAGATGACCACATACCATGACCACATACGTCTTTAATTTTCTAAAACTTTTTATTTAATTTTCTAAAACTGAATTAAATAGAATGGGTGAGAGGGAGTGAGACTCCCTGTCTCACTCCCGTCTTGATTTCAAATGGTTTCGAGACCTCTCTCATGAACTTCACTTTGTATGTTGTGTTTGTTAATTTTTCCTTGATGTGTACCTTCATTTCTTTCAATTTATTGAAGTGTTTCTCAATCTATGGAGTTGTTGGCCTAGAATTTAGATAGGTTTTTTGGGTAGGCCTAGAAGTTATTATATTATTATTTTTGTGTAATGATTAAAGAACAACAGATCCCCGGAAAGCGAAGGGATTGTGGCAGAACTCCTCAAGAACCTAGGTCCAAATTGACTGAAGGAACTTACAGAAATTATACAGGAAATATGGAAAAACGAAAAACTTCCCAAAGGCTGGAAATGTGCTCTGATTCACCCACTCCATAAAAAAGGAGACAAAACAGATCTAAATAACTACAGGGAAATCTCCCTTCTTGAAGTCGGCTAAAAATTTTTCTTTACATGCCTGTTTAAAAGGGCAAAAGGGCAAAATTCCAGCATAAGATTGGCGAATATCATGCTGGATTCCGTCCTCACAGATCGTACACGGAACAGATTTTCAACCTAAAATCCGTTTTAAAATTCAAGGCTTTCAGAAATCTCCCAATCATCTGTGCCTTTGTAAATTTCAAGAAAGCTTATTATTCAATTGATCGACATTCACTGTTCAGCATCCTGAAAGAACAAGGACTAGGCACCAAAACACTAAAATTGACCATACAGACCCTCACTGATACGAAATCAAGTGTAAAATTCATGGGAGAAATCTTAGAAGAATTCCTGATAACTGGTGTCCGGCAAGGAGATGAACTATCCACATCCTCTTCAACCTTGTCCTAGATACGGTGATGAAGTAATTTGAAAAAGAAATGAAAGCACAAAATAGCTGGAACCCAATAAACATTGGGACACAGAAACCAAGCTCAAAATACCTGGCTTAGTCCTCGCAGATGACCTGGCCCTTCTGTCCAGCGATGAACTCACAGCAATAAATCAAATTGAAACTCTCCAGGAATGTGCTAAAATAGTTCAGGACAACAAATCTCTTTCCAGACAACAGAATTTTTTGCTTCAAAACTAGACGTCTCAAATCTAACTACAAAAAAAATTCAGATCAACAATGAACAAATGAACAGATCAACAGAGTTCCTCACTTCAAATACCTAGGTGCAATTGTCGCACCAACTAGAAACGAAAAAATAGCTCAAAACACCCGTGTCCAAAAACTCAGAAAAGCATATGGGAGAACAAGAGAAATTTACAAGAAAAAGTGTATGACGCTCCATGTTAAGATTAAACATTACAGTACTGTAATCAAGCCTGAAGCCCTCTATGTATGGGAAACTCTCACGTTTAATAAAAAGGCGAGCTCGAGAATATCCTAAATGAACAACGAAGAATCATAAGGAAAATCTTAGGACCGAGACACTCGGGAGATGGTTACCACCTACAATCACGGAAATCTTCAAAAAAATTATCTAATATTGCGGCAGACCAGAAAAAAAGTTTAACATTTTATGGACATGTTAAGATACTCCCTGACACCAGGTTAACCCACCAAATTCTCGAAAGAGTTGACAAAGTAAAGACTTTCCCTTAGAAACAACAACTAGGGGCAGAAATGAGAAATGCTGAAATCTAACCAAAAGACATTTTGGACCGACACATATACACAGGAAAAATTGACAAGTGGGAAGTTGTTCCAGAGAATGAAGTACCAGAAAGATCAGGTACCAAGTGGACGGAAGAAATGAAGAGAGATCCTCTCCCTTTCTTCCGTCCGTTAGTGAACATATGAAAACATGCTGGATCCCTCGCAAGCGAATTATTAATAAAGCTTCGTGTGTTCCTAAAGGGACCAACCATGTAAAATAATTATAATGATAATATATATTATTATTATTATTTTACATGGTTGGTCCCTTTAGGAACATATATATATATATATATATATATATATATATATATATATATATATATATGTATATATCAAAATATTTTTGACTTGTGTCAAATTATTTTATTCGTGCTCTGAACATTTTTTTAGAATTCTAAACTATTGAATAAAAAAACTACTTAATAGAAGTGTCCACTGTATGATCACCTGTGAAATTATAGTCTAAAAATATAAAATTTTGTAAAATAGTGAATCTCTCAAGAACATTCCAACTTTGAATCGTAAACCCACGAAATTATGCAGAGGGACCAACATGGAAAAAATGCCTGACATAGATAAGGAGATCCCCATCTCCAACAAAAAGGGGCCCGATAATCAGCTGACGGCGGCACAGCCCCGGTTCCTTATTATCAAAAAAAAGGATGGCAATAATTTTGAGAAAGACAATCCTTTCAAAATTAATAAGTGTATATATGGTTTTAATGGCGAATGTGCGACTATTAAAAAAAATAGAGAAGGTCTACTTGTCGAGACGAAATCTAACAAACAGTCTAACTGCCTGATGAAAATAAATATGCTGTGTAATTATTTAGTGGAAGTGTCACTCATAGCACTTTGAATTTCAGCAGGGGCATTATATATTGCAAGAACCTGCTAAATGTCCCTGAAGAAGATATACTGGGAGAATTGAACAACTCAGGAGTGTTTGAAGTAAGGCGCATTAAATCGAAAAGAGACGGAGATCTGGTAGATACACCATCTCTCATCTTTAGGTTTAACTCCCCGGTTTTACAAAAATATATTAAAGCTGCGTTTTACAATTTAGAGGTGCGCGAATACATACCAAACCCTATAAGATGTTTTCGCTGCCAGAAATTTGGCCACAACTCTGTCCGCTGCTCGAACCCACAAATATGTCCTTGTGGTAAACCGCCACACGAGGCCACATGCCTTTCACCCAGCTGCACTAACTGCGCTGGAGGTCACATGGCTAATGCTCGAACATGCCCCAAGTATAAAGAAGAATGGGCTAGACAGGAAATTAAAACAAGAGAAAAAATTTCGTACCACGAGGCAAGGAGGAAAGTAATACCGACTACAACACCTGTAAACAATATTACATATGCTAAAGCAACTGCAACACCCACGAGACCGGTAGCCTTTGATGTAAAAGAAATGGCTGCAGCATTAGTACCCACTATTCTAGAATCTCTTAAAACCCTTGTTCAACAAGAAAACGCAAATTGTCTAGCAAAACCATCGACACCAGGATCAAATGCAAATATTTCACCAGCAACAATCGACAAACAAGCTTCCGCATTGGTAATACCTCCGGAGGATTTCATCAGCGAATCTTCTACCAGTGCTGCAATTGGAACGGGAGATATCTTCAAACCTCCAGTAGTACAGAAGGAGAAAGACAAACGTAAACGAGGAGGACTACCGATTAGAACATCATCCAACTCCGAGGACACATCGGAACCTGAACCGGACCCCAAAAAGATTTGGGTCAAGACGAAATCAAAAGGACGGGAGAAAGGAAACATGAGACTAAGAAAACAGGGACCCACTACGTCAAATAATTAACTACAATAGCTTTAAAAATCACAAAAAAAACTCGAACGTATATCGGATTAGTTGCTTACAAATTAACGTAGGAAAATCAAAAACGGCAACATCAGCCTTGCTTCAAAAAGATACCAGGGACAAAATCCAAATCTCAGGTATTTGAGTATGGATCAAGATCTTGACTTTGCTGAAATAGTACATACTGAACAAGCTTTTTCTGATGTGCAGGGCCCTAAATTGTAGTTGTAACGAAAATAATTAACGAAAACAGTTAATACTACACGTGAATATTAGAAGCTTAAATGCTAATTTTGAAAAATTACAGTTGTTTATTGCAAGTCTTACTTATAAACCCCTTGTAATCGTGTGTACTGAAACCTGGAATCTAGATTACTATAGGTATTTTTGTCTTAATGAGTATGAAATATTTTATAATGGAAGTAACATAAATCGATCTGATGGAGTTGTAATGTGTATCAGAAATTTTTTTATTTATGATACTTTTATTTATAAATTGGTGGTTTAATTATTTTGAGCTCGGAAATAAAAATAAATGACAACACCACTTTGATAATCTCTGCTCTCTCTAGATGTCATGATCTAAACAAGAAACTTTTCGTTTCTAATCTAAATACCTTTTTGAAAAGTAATAGAATCATTGTATAGTTGGTGATTTTAATATAGATTTGATTTCTCTAGATTCGGATGGTCATGTTTTTCTCAATGACTTAATCTCAAACAAATATCTACCATATTTCCAGGGTGTTACTAGGCCTTCTCTGAATTCTGCAGGTGGAACTTGCATAGGCAATTTTTTTGTTAGGAGTAATTATCTTAATTTCAAAGCTTATAAGGTTGCCAATGGTTTTACAGACCATTTTCCTTTATGTTTAGATATAGATACTCAGACAATTGAAGTAAAAAATGTAACCAAACGACACATGACGTATATGGATTACAATAAACTAAAGCAACTTATTTATAACACTGACTGGAAACATATTTTGGATCTGCAGAAACCAGAGATGGCAACTGAATAGTTGATCGATGATCTGCAGAGCCTCATAAAAAGGTCTACAAAAAAATCTAAAAAGAGATCTTTAAAACCGCGGAAAAAGTGGATTACTAAAGCTATAATGACATCCTGTGCCAATAAATAGGCACTATATAATACTTGGAAAAAGGATCCTAAGAATGATTATCTTAAAAATATGTACAAGAATTATGTAAAAATTCTAGACAAAGTAATAAAATAGGCCAAAAATAAATATAACAAAGAAACGGTTGATGCCAATATCAGAAACCCTAAAAGATTATGGAATTTTATTAACGCTAAATTAAACAAGAAAAAGAAGGCTGACAATAAGGATATAGGTTGTATCGTTGAAGAAGGAAACAAAATTGAAAATCCGACGGAAATAGCCAATTCTATGAATAGATTTTTTTGTAAAATAGGAATTGAACTGAGTCATACAATAACACCACCAAAAGATGTAACAATTAACTTACCACCCAACAACTCTAAGAGTATATTCTTATATCCAACAGATTCAAAAGAAATAACTTATATTATAAGTAATATGCACGAAAAAGCAGGCGGTCTGGATTGTAAGTATAAAAAGTATAAAATTGTATTGATTGTAATTATAAAAATTGATTGTAAGTATAAAAATTTTGAAAGTGGCGGCTATTTACATTGCACAACCTCTCACTCATGTTTTTAATTTGATAATACAACACTCAATCTGGCCTAATGCTTTAAAGAACGCGGAAATAATACCTATATTTAAGTCAGGAGGTAAAAAAAATGCCACCAGTTATAGACCAATTTCATTAATCTCAAATATGGCAAAAATATTAGAAAAAATAATACATAGCAGATTATTTCACTTTTTTAAAGAAAATAATATATTTAATAAGTAAGGTTTGGATTCCTTAAGAATAAAGGCACTAAAGATGCACTAAGTTGCTTGTCAGACACGATTTATAAAAAACGTGTTAAGAGCAAATGCATTATTGCCACTGGCTTTTGACACCGTAAATCATGAATTGCTCATGGAAAGCTACTTATCAAACAGGAAGCAGAAAGTCAGGGTAAATAATATATACAGTACATATCAGAAAGTTACTACAGGGGAACCACAGGGCACTATTTTAGGTCCTATTAGTGGAGGGTTTCAAGTGAACCCTCAATGTAAGATCATAGGATCATAGAGTTTGAGCTGGAAGGAGCGAGTGAGGAAAGTACCCCCATTCGAAACCCCAGACAAACTGTGTGGCCTATGTTTAGTTCACAACTAAAAGAAAACCTAGAGCAGGTGACAGTGCGGGGTGGTATCAAACACTACACCGTGCTGGAGCAGGCTGTTGGAGAAATAAATGTAGCAATCACCACGGCATTTGAATCCAGCTGCCCGGTAAAAACCGTGAAGGAGCATAAGGACGAAAAATGGTGGAACAAAAATTTATCTACATTAAGAGCAAAAGTACGTAGGCTTTTCAACAAAGCCAAGCAATACGGAAATTGGCTAGAATACTCTGGGGTGCTTACCACCTACAATAAAGAGATCAGAAGGGCAAAAAGGGAAAACTTTAGAACCTTCTGTGAAAACATAGAATCCACGCCGGTGGCAGCTAGACTGCACAAAGCACTAGCGAAGGATAGAGTGGAAATGATAACCACTCTTAAGAAACCGAATGGGACCTTTACGGAGGATGAAGAGCAAAGAGCTCTCCTCCTACTAGAAACCCATTTTCCGGGATGCAGAAGATACAGGGAGACCGAGGGCTTGATGCAACCACGGAAACCAAGTCGGGCCGACTGGAAGAGGGCAGCGTCCATCTGTACGGAAAACCGAATCTGGGCTATCGGCTATCGGCACTTTCCAGCCTTTTAAGGCCCCAGGTGTGGACGGACTAGTTCCTGCCTTCCTACAAAAGGGAGAGAGAGAACTAATGCCGTATCTTCTAAATATTTTTAGAAGTAGTTTAGCGCTCGGATATATACCGGAGCTATGGAGAAGGGCTAAGGTGGTATTTATACCGAAGGTGGGAAAGAAAGGCACCACTCAACCGAAGTCATTTAGACCCATTAGTCTAACATCTTTTATGTTAAAGACAATGGAGAAGGTGATTGATAATTACCTTAGGACTATGGTGCTGGTAGGTACACTACTACACAAGAGCCAGCATGCTTACAGAGCAGGGAAATCCACAGAAACCGCCCTGTGTCAGCTGACAAATGAAATAGAAGCAGCACTAGAGACAAAGGAAGTAGCGATATGTGCCTTCTTGGATATAGAGGGAGCTTTTGACAACACCTCACACGAGGCTGTCAAGGCGGCCCTCGAGAGAAGGAGTATCGACAGCACTATCTCAAAGTGGATGGGAGAAATGCTGAGAACTAGAGTGGCGGAGACACAAGTGGGAAGAGATACCATTAAGATCTCCACAACTCGATGGTGCCCACAGGGAGGTGTACTATCACCGCTAATGTGGAGCCTGGTAGTTGATGAACTACTGATTAGGCTAAACAACCTAGACATCAAATGTCAAGGTTACGCCGATGACATAGTCATAATGGCCAGAGGAAAATTTGAGGGAACGCTCTGTGAAATTGTTCAGAGAGGCCTCAAAGTAACTAGTAGATGGTGTCAAACAGTGGGATTGAGACTCAACCCGAGCAAAACCACGGTGATAACATTTACTAGAAGGAGAAAACTAAACTGCCTGCATCCCATACTCATAGATGGGAAGGCAGTAGAATACCAACAGGAGATAAGGTATCTGGGTATCACACTAGATAGCAAACTCCTATGGAATAGACACGCTGAGGCATTGGTAGGTAAAGCCAAACGCGCCCTAATGGTGTGCAGAAATCTAGCAGGAAAAACGTGGGGTTGTAACCCCACTATCCTGCGATGGATGTACACCATGATAGTGAGACCTGCAATCACTTATGGGGCGGTTGCGTGGGGAAGTAGAATCAAGCTGGCCTCTATGAGGAAACAGCTTGAGAAAATTCAAAGACTGGCGTGTGTCTGCATCACGGGAGCGATAGGGTCGTGTCCGACAGCAGCATTGGAGCTGCTGCTGGATCTAAATCCGCTGCACCTTGTGGTGGAGAGCGCTGCCAGATCGGCGATCGTAAGGTTCAGCAAGGAAGGAATGGGCAGAGGTAAAATAATCGGGAGCAGAGACCGAAACAGCCTCGCTGCCAAGATCCCCTGGCTGGAAATACCATAGGACGAAATGGTATGCAAATACCACTTCGAGAAAAACTACACAGCAATGTGTAGTAGTAAAGCCGATTGGAGCGACGAATCCTCAGCATTCCACATAGAGCAAAATGCCATCAAGTGGTATACAGATGGTTCGAAGACAAAGGAAGGAACTGGTGCAGGAGTGTTTGGACCTCGTACCAGATACTCCGAATCCTTGGCATCCCCAAGTATCTTCCAAGCAGAGGTACACGCAACCGAAAGATGTGCACAGTTTAACCTCGACAGGAATTACCGCAAAAAACGAATTGCTATCCTGTCAGATAGCCAAGCAGCCATCAAGGCCATTAGCTCATACACCATCAGATCCAAACTGGTGTGGGACTGTGTGGGGAAGCTGAACAAGCTTGGCAGGGATAATAAAGTAACGCTATACTGGGTACCAGGGCACACTGGTATAGACGGAAACGAAGAAGCCGATCACCTAGCAAACAAGGGATCCAGTAGCCCCTTTATAGGTCCGGAACCCTTTTGCGGTATGAGCGTGAACATCATCCGCAAAAGTTTAGATGAAGAAATAAGAGGAAAATGGATGAAAACCTGGGAAGAACTTCCAGGGCTAAGGCAATCCAAAGTGATGCTGGGATCTTTCAACCAGAAGAGAACTAAAGCTTGCCTGAAACTAAGCAGGAACAAGCTCAGAATTCTGACAGGAGCCCTGACGGGACACTGCAGACTTAGGAAACATCTCAAGGCCCTAGCCCTAGAGGAGGATGATGGATGCAGATTCTGTGGCTCAGCAGAGGAAACCCCCATACATCTGTTCAAAGACTGCGGAGCATTACTCCGCAAGAGACAGCTGTAGCTTGGGGCTCACTGCTTGAACACAGAGGAGCTGCAGGCCTTGAGTCCCACCCAGATCCTGAGATTCCTAAAGGAGTCAGGATTAGAGGAGGCGCTCTAAATGGGTAAGTACACCAACACTTGGAGGAGGAGGGTGGGGTACAATAGATCTATAAAGGTCGCAGTACAAGTCGTCATCATCATATCTACAATCTACAATCTGCAATCTAGGTCTTATTCTCTTTGTATTATATGTCAATGAACTACTAAGTGAAATTCCGGATGACTCTATAATTTCTTACCCAGATGATATAGTGGTACTCTCAGTAGAAGATTCGTGGTGCCTCGCACGCGATACTATGAATAATTACCTTGATAGGGTCTCAGTATGGCTAGCTTTAAATAGATTGTCACTAAATCTACAAAAAACAGTCTTCATGACTTTTGGAAACAAATAGGACAGTGTTCCTAAACAAATATAAGAATCAGGGACTATCAGTTAAAAAGAGTTTTTAATTTTAAATACCTTGGTGTTATATTCGACTACAATATGAAATGGTGAAGCCATATTGAAAGTATAGTAAAAAAACTGAATATCTAACCTTTGTCTTTGCGAAACTCTCCAGGTTTATGACCAAAAATACCCTCTTGAAAATTTGTTATTATCTTTTTCCCAGCCACATTAATTATGGTATAATTGGCTGGGGCATTGCCTATAAAAATCATTTAAATATATTACAGAATCTGCAAAATAAAATAGTAAAAATAATAAATAAAACAAATAAATACGAGACTATACTGACCCCACTAAACATAGAACAAACATACATATTTTTGTGTAGATTTACGTGATTGTAGCCGGTAACCATCTTCCGAATGTCTTGGTCCTTGGTCCAAGATTTTCCTTATCGCTCTTCTTTGAGGATATTTTCGAGCTCGCCTTTTTTATTAAGCGTGAGAGTTTCTCCTGCCTATAGGGCTTTAGGCTTGATTACAGTATTGTAATGTTTAATCTTGTCAACATGAAGCGACATACATTTTTTGTTGTAAATTTCTTTTGTTCTCCCATATGCTCTTCTGAGTTTTTGGACACGGGTGTTTTGAGCAATTTTTCGTTTCCAGTTGGTGTGATGATTTCAGCTAGGTATTTGAAGTGAGGGACTCTGATGATCTGTCCATATTTAAAAATTAGATTTGAAACGTCTAGTTTTGAGGCGAAAAATTATGTTTTCTGGAAGGGAAAACATAATTTTATGGGATAGGTGGGTATTTCACCTATCATTAGATCGTGCTCTTTATCTTTTAGATATTAATCTTTCCCTTAATTTATGTATAACCCACATCTTGTGCACTGTCACACAAAATCGTAAATTCTCTTTACAATATATTGAATATATTTTTCGAGCCGGTAGATTCGCAGTAGGTGGCAACCCGTGTTCCACATAGGATCTGCCTCCTAATTTTGATATTGCTTTGACGCATCGAAACGGCTCACATGAAGCATCTTGAGCGCATGTGCCAAAACGGACAGTGTTGTTCAAATACTGTATTTACGTCCATTCAAATTGCCGTCTATGAAAAATGGTCCAATAATCTGGTCCTCAATTATGCCACCCCGCACATTAACACATCAAGGGCGCTGGTGCGCAATTTGCCGGAGACACTTTAGATTTTCTATTTGCAAGTAATGCGTATTCAACTATCCATGGTTATTAAAAGTTGACCCGTCAGTAAACAAAACGTCGTCGACAAAATTCCGATTCATCTGTAACTGACGCAGAGCCTATTCACAGAACTGAACCCTATTACCACAATGAAGCACTTTTTAGCTTTAATTGAGATTCTCCAAAGTCTGACATTTAATGCAAGATGCTAATAAACAATAGCATGGTAAAAATTTAAAATTGTATCTAGTCCGGGTGTGTAGATTAAACTTGGTCTTCAAGGTTTCAGCTAGACTACACTTTTAATAAAGTAGTCTGAATCTATATACTGGACTTAGTCTTCAATCATTCATCGAGTCTAAATTTTTCATAATTTAGTCCGGGTGTGTAAATTAAACTTGGTCTTCAAGGTTTAAGCTAGAGTAAAGATTGAATAATCAAGTCTGAGTGTATAGACTATATTTAGTCTCCAAGCTTTCATCGAGTCTAAATTTATCGTAACCTAGTGTATAGATTAGTTTAGGTCTTCAAAGTTTCATCTACACTACACTTTTAATAATATAATCTGATTGTGTAGACTGGAATTGGTCTTGAATGTTTCATCTAGACTAGAGTTTTAATAATCTAGTCTGAGTGTCTAGACTGGACTTCATTTCAAAGAAAGATGCCGAAACAATTTTATGATTTGAAAGATGAGGTATCTGTTTTTATGGACGTGAAAGGAAGACCTGAACAATAATTAAAACACAATATGGCTCTGTGATCTTGCATTTCTTGTTATTGATAAAATTCATCTTAACGAATTGAATTTTCTGTTACAAACACAAGAACAACTAATTTATGGGCACATTAAGTCATTTCAAAATAAATTACTGCTTTGGAGGCATCGACTTAGGACAGGAATACTTATCATTTTCCTACCCTTGCAAATCACAAAAATCTTATTAACCACGAAACTTTTGCGAACGAATTAAAATCTATGACTCATTTATCACCGGATTTCAAGATTTTGCCAAATTGTTTCTTGGCAGTACAAAGCTTGAATAGTTTTTCAAGGTCATTTGATGCCCACATGGAACAAGCACCACTTTCTTTACAAATGGAATTAATTGAACTGCAAGGAAATCCGATCTCGAAGCGATATTTATAGACGTGCCATAGTAAATATTTTCTAATCGGTAAATTTACAAAACTACCATCTTTTACTCAAAATAAATTGACATTATTTGGAATTATGTATAAATATGAGCATCTATTTTCAAGAAATTTTTTTTTCCAAATCAAAAACACGTACAAGGACAACCAATTCACACTTATTACGTGTGAGGGAGAACATATTACGTGTAGGAACATCTAATATTTCTCTAAATATTGATTTCCTTGTTAGTAGTATGGAGACACAGTCTTCATAATAAATAATCGTAAGTTGCACATACCTGGTTTTAAACATTTTGTTTGTTTTGTGACAAATATTAATCTCAATTTAACTAATCTCAAATTGGGTAAGAACAATAAAAATATATAGACAGATGTAGTAAGAAATGTTTTAATTGAATGAAATAATTTAAGACATTCATTCTATTTTTCAAACCCTCCACTTATTTTTTTTTATCGTTTGGTATATGTGTATATAAAAAAGATTATATTTTTATTGATATGTTTAAAATATAGGCAAAATATTTTTTAGATGGATTCGGGGGGTCCTTTGCAATTTGCGAGAAGAGATAATGTTCAAGGTCGACATATTTTGGGAGTGACAACAATAATGGAACCTTGCAGTACTTCAAGCGCGCCGGGACTTTTTGTTAGAGTTTCCTACTACTTACCATGGATAGAATCTTATCTCTGGCCAGAAAATTAATGATCTACTTTGAATTATTAATATTTGAATCATTTTAATATGTAATTTATATATGGCTATATAGATATTCTTATAACAATCACGTAATTATATTAAAATTTCATAAATGTACCTTTATATAACTGTAAAAATATATCAATGCAACTATAACTGTATCTAAATAAATATAACAAATGTATTAATTTCATCACATTATATAATTATATTGTTACAGATTGAGTCGTCTTATTTAAGTAAGGCGTGCAAGGCTGCTGCAAGTGAATCTGCAATTTGTGTGCTGTACTAGAACGCTATGGAAGAGGGACGGCAGTGAGGATAAAGGGATTGAAAGAATTCAGCTGCAATTTCTTAAAAAGGCCCAGCAATTAGACAGGTCGACTCCTTCCTATATAGTCTTCCAGGAGCTTAAAAGGTTTAAGGTGTCAGTAGAAGCAAGTAAAATTGTGACAAGATATGAGAGAAGGTTAATGGAGTGCCTGAGGAAAGAATTATTAGAGAAGTATTCAGAGAAGCAAGTATTGAAGGAAGGAATGAAAGGAGGGAGAATTGGGGAAGAAAAAATAGGGAAATGTATGATAGAGGGGACATGTCAATAACAGAGGTGGAGAAAAAACCAATGGGCGAAAGGGTTTCGAGTATAGGAGTAATAATGGCATGTACCTTGCAGTACTTCCAGCGCCCCGGGACTTTTTGTTAGAGCTTCCTACTACATAACATGGATAGAATCTTATCTCTGGCCAGAAAATTAATTATCTATTTTGAATTATTAATATTTAAATCATTATAATCACGTAATTATATTAAAATTTCGTAAATGTACCTTTATATACCTGTACAAATAAATCAATGCAACTATAACTGTATCTAAATAAATATAACAAATGTATTAATTTCGTCACATTATATAATGATATTGATACAGTTTGAGCCGCCTTATTTAAGAGTATAAATATAGTGTATAAAGCAGGAACAAAGGATTAAAATAATTCAGCTGCAATTTCTTAAAAATGCCCTGCAATTAGACAGGTCAACTCCTTCCTATATAGTCTTACAGGAGCTTAATACGTTTAAGGTGTCAGTACACGCAAGTAGAAGGGTAGCAAGATATGAACGGAAGGTTAATGGAATGAAGGAGGAAGTAATTATTAGAGAAGTATTTAGAGAAGCAGGTAGGGAAGGAAGGAATGAAAGGAGAGAGACCAATTGTGGAAGAAAAAAAGGCAATGTATGAAAGAGGTGGTATTTTAATAACGGAGGTGGAGAAGCAATGAGGGTTTCGAGTAGAGGAAAGGCTGGTGGCGAGGCTGGTGGAAGTCGAGCTGCAGGAGCGGCAAAATACAATAACGAAGAGCACATACCACAGACAGTACAAGGTGATTCAAGTACATGGAGGCCTCCCGAAATATTTTAAAAAAGGAGTTTAAACTCACAATCAATCCTAGCCAGATTTAGATGTGTATGCGAAGAACGTGGACGTAAGTACTGGATGTAGAAATTGTATAAAATATGGTGTGGTATCTGTATAAGGGAAGGAGAGGTGGCAACACTGGTTTGAAGAGTGTGAAAAAGGTCGTTGGAATGAAAAGGAAGGAATATTTGGGAAAAAAATGTTGTCTGAGTGAGTACGGCAGTGGGCTGGAAATTCTGGAAAAGGTTAAAGAATGAAAGGGGCAATGGAATTATTATATATAAGAGGGACGTTTTGAGACCAGAATATTTGGCAAAGTTTCTAGCAAAATACAAATTTATCATTGGCGTCCGTGCAAAAAAGTTAGATCAATTTTAACAGTTCAATTTTCATTATTACTAAATTGCTACAAATGGACTAAAAATATTCACCAGCGATTTTATAAAATGGCTTAAGATGAAATCAGGAAAATGCAAAGGTACAACAAAAAATTTGAAAAAAAAAACATTACATTCTGGAGGTGAAATCCAACTTTATTTTTGGTACACTGAATTGATAAATTGATTATGTTTTAACTACACTTACAATAATTTTTGGTTTCACAATATTCTCGTTTAATGACAGAAACCCGTTTGCACGGGGTGATGTATCATAGGAAGAAACAATGTCGTTTATTTTTAGAATTGACACGACGTCTAACATTTACGTCTTCCATTTACTCAATGTACACCAAAGGGTTTAGCGGGATTTATATATGAAATTTGCCCCCGCGGAGTTTTCTCTTCGCACTTTTGGATCGTTTTGGTACAAAATTAAAATAATTCAGTCAAAATTTTAGCTTTTTATTCCAAGCGGTTATCGAGAAATTAAAAAAAAAACTGGTTTTTGGATTTCATTTTGTTTTTCCATAGTAAAATTGAATTTTAATATACGCCGATTTTTTTCCAATACTTACTAGTAAAAGGCATGAATTTTTTTGTATGATTCGAAGATCAGAAAATATCTTCTGTACTCCTTTATACTCAGGAATGTTTTCAATTTATTTGATGTGGTGGAACAATCTGAAAAAAATTGTCGACTACATTTTACACTACCCCAAAAAACTACAAGAAATCCATTACACATTAAAACCAAATCATGCAAAAATACATTTGAAAAAATCGTAATGTCACTCAAGCTCCTTAATTTTTTTATTTAAATTAAATACTGTTAATTCGAACGCTACAGTATCTTTCATTTTTGGTTTGGCCTGTGAACAAATGGCATCTGACTACTGTGATGAAGTGATGAACTCATTTGAAAACAACGTTTTGCCATTGAATTTTGGAATTGACGCTATAAAACACACATAGCTAGAAAATTATATGAACTAAAAAATGACCAACTGATATTTATTTGTGATGGAACATATATTTGCCATCAAAAAAGTACAAATAATGAACACCAGAGAAAATCATATTCTGCTCAAAAAAAAGTACCTCTGTGCAAACCATTTAAAATATGCACTATAAATGGGTTGATTATAGATATGCTTGTGCTTTATACTGCTAATATGAACGATACTGCAATTATGAAAATTGTCCTTAGCAATCCTAATGGTCTCAGTAAGTTACTTAAAGAGATTATATTATCGCAGTAGATCGATGCTTTCGTAATATAACAGAATATTTAGAACAACTAGAATTCAAAGTCTTAATGCCGGCTCTTAAAAGGAAACGTAATCAGCTTACTACACTCGAGTCAAATCAATCCCGTTTTGTTACCAAAGTGCGTTGGATAGAAGCAGTTCATGGTAATATCAAACAAAAGTTCAAGCTTTTAGATCATAAACTAAACAATAAACTACTCCCTAAAACTTGAATGAAATCTTTGGAAAAATAATCAAATCTCAGGTATTAGACGATATTGATGTGATTGTGCTAATGGAAGGTGTACTATTGGATTGCTCTCACATTGCAGCGATTATAGATTATCTTTTCCATGGTCGATATTTTAAAGAATAAGACCTGCCGAAATATTAAGTCGTCTGTTTATAGAAAAAAATATTAATGTTGACTAACTGACGTATTTTTTCAGTCAAAACAACTTTTTATGTATTTCTCTAGTAAAACCCTCCATAATCTGTAAATACAGTAGTTTATTTTTTTTGTATAAAATTATTCTGAATAATAAAATGTAAACTCCTAGGCGGAAAGACCTAGTGCTCAATAGCCTTTTGTAAAAGTTTGTTTTCTATAATCAAACATTTCAAACATTTTTTCTTCTTCTAGCAATAATAAAATATGTTCAATGGAATGTAAGATCGTTTTAAATTTTTTTCACATTGTTCTACTACATCAAATAAATTGAAAAAAACCTGAGTATAAAAGAGCACAGAAGACATTTTCTGACAAAATTTGTCGGATGCACTTTTCAAAAATACTGTCCAAAAAAATGATTTTATTTTTATTTCTCTTCTTAAAAATTGGCTTTTGATCTGGGAATCATAACAAAATGTTTGGGAAAACATTTTCTACTCAAAAGTATTGGGAAAAATATCGTCGCTTATTAGATTTTAATTTTACTATGGGAAAAAAAATCGAAAAAATATTTTTTTTATATCTCGATAACGGCTTGAGATAAAGAGCTCAAATATCATTAGAATTATTTTTCACCAAAAGGATACCCAAAGTACGAAGAGGAAACTCCGCGGGGGCAAATTTAGGCAAACATATCCGGCTATACCCTTTAACATTAAAATGCTCAACACATTATTATATTTGATATAAATGGATTTTATTTAATGAACCAAGTTTTGATTAGCTTGTTTTTTGTCTGTTCTAAATTCTGTCCGAAAGGATATTTGCAATCGTTTTTAAACTAACTTCCCGATGAGCTGCAGCTCTGAAACTTTAAATGTACCTCAGTACTGGATGACAATATTTTAATACTTTGGAAAATTTTAATTCAACTAAGTATATTTAATTAATTTATATTCCTCCGGGATATTTGGCGCAATGCACAGCAAAGTTAACTGATCAAAAATTAAATCGAGTAAAAGAAAAAACTTTTTTGAAACCATATTTTTATTAAAATGTTATAAAAATAAAAATATGTTTTACCGTTTCGACAATAGCCATTATAAAATAAAAGCTTGGTGCGCTAAACTATATTGACATAATCTTCGTGGACCCTCCACTTCAATCCACCTCTCCCGTTTTATTATTTCCTGTAGTACTACTACTACTATTACTGCTAGTTAGAGACATAAAGACGTTAAATATATCATTGCATATAACATATCATGTGTGAACAGGAGCAGGTTTAGGTTTTTCGGTGGCAAGAACTTATTGAAGTCTAATGGGCCGCATTGTTTGTTATATTAGGAATCTTAATCTAATTTATAAAATAAATTATGAAATGGTGTAGAATGAGAATTTTTAATGAAAATATATTAAAAATTTAAACCCAGCCTTGTACAGTCTTGTCCAGACTTGTCCAGTAGTCTCCAGACTTGCTCAGTTTTGTCCACCCTTCTTCAGTCTTTTCTAGTCCTGCCAGTCTTGTCCAGTCATATCTAGTCTTGTTTTGTCTTGTCCAGTTTGTTTCAATCTTGTTTACTCTATCTAGTCCTGTCTATTCCTGACAAGGTTCTCCAGTTCTCTCCTGCCAATCCAGTCTTGCCCAATCGTGTCCAATTTTGTCCAGTCTTGTCCAGTCTTGTCCACTCTTGTCCATTCTTGTCCACTCATATGCAGTCTTATCCACTCTTGTCCGGTAATGTCTAGTATTGTCCACTATTCTCCAGCCTTGAGTAGTCTTGTCCAATCTGAACCAGTTTGGAACAGTCTTGTCCAGTCTAGTCTTGTTTAGATTTATCTAGCCTTGTCTAGACTTATGTGGCCTTTTCCAATCATATCCAGTCTTGTCTAGTATCTTCAAGACTATCCAGAACTAGTCTCGACTTAACCAGAAAGTTGCTTCCCAGAAAGCTTGCTTACTGAATTTCATTTGATTTGGTTAGTTTAATATAAAATATTTATCTCTTCCGTTTTTGATTAATTTTAAATTTAAATTAATCAAATCACTATTGTTTTTAGTTATTATTATGAACTAGACAAATATTTATGAACTAGTATTGCATTCTCACACTAAATTTTAATGAGAGCGTGTGTTACTATTATAAGTTTTTTTAAACCGTTAACACTTCAAGTTTAATGGTAACATATAAGGAGTCATATTAGGGGTATAAGGGGTTATATTCAAATGTGAAATTAATGTAATTAATGTTGCTTACACGATGGCCTGCTTAATCGAGAGTTTATTTTGTTAATTTTAATATATTTATGTCATAATACTCTTCACCTTAAATTAATTGTATTAGTTTCAGCGTACTCTAATTTAAAAAAAAATAATAACTTTTTATAACTGGTAAGTTAAATATTTTATGTTTCTGACCTAATTATCTGTTGTTCTTTTATTTGTAGCCTGATGATGGGGAATTTTTAAATTAAATCGCCGAAACTAGTAGCTACTAACAAATTTAAACAGTTTTTTCTTTCATTGTCCTAACGTCACCAGTTAATTCCACATTTGACTAATTATTAAATTAATTTTATTAAATCAAAATACTAAATACTAAAATTTCTCTTATTAATCTAATCTATTTTTTCTATTTGAAGAAGAACAGACTAATTAGAAATCAATGTCTAAAAATATTTACTTTTACTTTAGGTTTTCCCAATCATAAAATGTCGTCAAACAAAATTGTAAAATTTGGTTAATTTAATTTCTTGATTCTATATTGATACTTTCAATAATCGCTCGCATTTATCAACTTCTTTTAGTTATCTTCCACCAAATAGCCTGGGAATTCCAAAAAAGTTTTTAGTTTATTGATAAGAAATGTATAAAATACTAATGAAACCAGTTTACACGATATTTGTGTTGTCAGTGTTATCATGAATCTCTTACAAGTCTCTGTACTGTTCGGTAGTGTTGTGTTTGTGGAATCGCAATTTACATTTCCGGGTAAATAATTTAAACAGGTTAATAATTGTATGCAAATTTATTTAGTTTCTGCAGATTTTGGCTCCATAAAACATTGCACGAACGATCGAAATTGTATACAGCTTGAGGCTTGTCCTGGAGCGATGGATCATTTAAAAATTGGAATTAGACCTGGGCTAATTTGCGGATTTAATGGTAAAAATGCGAAAATTTGCTGCGGAGAAAATCATTTCGGAGAAGTTAGCAAACAGAGTAAGTTTTTAAATTTTAAGATACAAGTGTTATTTTAGTTGTATCTTCCAAACTGTTAAACCAAATTACAGGTTGTTTTTTAAGGAAAGACAGCATTTTGTTGTTTCGTGGGATATATCGATATAATAGATATTTTCTGTACCTACTCTTGGGGTCAATGTAATTTTCGATTTTTTTTCGATTTTTTCGATCTACTTCTACAAAAAATTTGTCATGACCAAAATCTTAACCTTGTTCAGATTTTTCCCTTTTCAATCATTGGATTCAGCGTTTTTATTTAACAACCTTCTAGCGACAATTAACAGACTTTGATGCTCATGGAAAATCTTCTCTAGTGGATTTTGAACATTATAAAACTTGATAAAACCTTGTTTTAAAAGGTTTTGGAGTAAAAATACCGTTATATTTTTACAATTCAATAAATTACATCTAGCAATAAATCAAGCAAAAAATAAAAAAAAAAACTAAAGCATATGGTGTTTCTTTAATAAAATGTTAATAAATGTGGATGAGCCTTCAGTAATGAATAAAATTGATTGATGCAAATAATCAATTATATCTTGTTCCTGCGAATACAGTAAGTTGCAATCTAAGTTCTTTACAGTAAACATAATTCAGACGACATTGAGGACAAATATCTATTCTACCCTAACCTGGTAAAAATGATTGCGACAACTCTGGCAACCTATATAGTTCTTAACTGTAGTTCTATAATACCAAACAAATTTAATGTAGTCAACAAATTAATAGATCAACAAGAAACGATGAAAAATATAGGCACTGCCGATTGAAGTGAAAATTTTTGAAAAAAAACAGCCCTAAAACTGGTTTTGAGGATTTATCAGTATGTTAATTAATCAAATTTGGTACTTAGTTTGTTAATATTGTTTTATGTAAATATGCAATTCTGGAACTCACTTGTGAAGGAGAATAACTGTTAATGAGTATACTACAAAAATATATGTAAAAGAAGAAATGGGTAAAGAACTTTCATTGATACTCGATTGTTGATAGTTCGCTGAAAGAGTTTGTTTGCTATGTTACAAAGTTATTCGATATTTAAAAGGTGTATTTTGGTAAAACTGCTGATATGAAGATAATCGTGCAATTAATTCACCGCATTCAAAGTCTTTTGATACCGTTAATTTTTTAACTATATCTGGGAAAATTTTGGATGCAAAATCGGATGATGGGATCGAAGATTTTCTTTCAATTTTAGTATTCCTTACAGTTCTTTGAAGTTGGCAACCTGATATGCAAAAACATCATCAGAGTAGATATGGAATCCTGGTAGATATGGAATAGTTCTAGAGCACTTTTTGCGAAATTTCAAAAGTTTTATAGAATTTAAGGAAAAAAATGGAAAGTACTAGTAATGAGCGTAACTTTTGAGTAAAACTCTGCGTTTTTGACATATTTCTGCACCTCTACCGATGGTCTGGAGTTCTTAACCAAATTTGCAAAAAGTTCTGCAAAAATTAAGTGAAGCAAAAAAGAATTGAATTGCAAATTGAATTTTGGTTAAAACTCAAAAGATATTTTTATTGGAATTTTCTCTATATAGTAGGGATAGTCCCCCTCATGCGTTTTCTGTTGCATCTTTTGTTGGCCTTCTTTCTATTGTTATTTGTTCTTCTTCTATCCGTCTTCCTTTACCCACAATTCTTGCGTTAATACCCCCTCAGTCACCAGAGTTTCTTCTTCTTGCTCTTTTATTCGCTCTTCTATCAATCTTCTATTCGTTTCTTTCATACTTCTACTGTATATTGTTGCTATTTTCCATTTTTTCTGTTTACTTTTCAGCGTTCTTTCCATAATCCCTCTTTCTTCTTTTGCTTCGGTTCCGTTTCCTTCTTCCAATCCCTTCTTCACCCCCATTATTATCCCACCTTTAGCACTTCATTTCCTGCTTTTCCTCTCTGCATATTGACACTTCCACTTGAACTATTTCGGCATTCCTTTTTCCAATTTTTCCTACCCCTTCTCTTCCACCCTCGTTTATACGATTCCTTCTATGTCAAATTTTCCCAAATACTCCCAAAACTCATTGCCTTTGTTTTTTATTCCCGCTGTGTTCCAGAACACTATTCTTCTTTGCTCCTTTTCTTCCTTGTTCCTCTCCGTGTCCGTTTTCCCTTTTCTGCCCTGTCGTCTTTTCTTGTGTTCTTATTTGTTGAAAAGAATTTCCTTTATCTCCCCTACTTTTTAATGAAAGAGATGCTGAAAAAAAAATATGGAGGATAATTTTTTTCAGCATCTCTTTCATTTCCTCACCCATTTCCTTTTAACCGGTGATCTTTCCAGTTTTTTACTTTCTCGAAAGGGGTTAATTCTTCCTTTCGATTTTCGTCCTTCTTCTCTTTTTCTTTTATATTACTAGTCTCTCTCGCTCTAAATATCACTTTTTTCCATTCTACCTCGTTTTCACGATTTCTTAGCCGCTTATGTTATCGACCGCCGCAAAAACACACGCAACAAAAAACGAACCACCAGAAGTGGTAAAGGTCACAGGAAGTGGACATGATCACGATCGCTTGGGTTTCTAAAATCCATCCAGTGTCCGGTGTTGGTTGTGTTCGATAAAAACGGATTAAACTTTTTCATTATGTCTGACTGAAACTGTATTTTGTAGAATCCTATCCAATATTTTTCTATTGGTACGTCCAATATAGATTCGTTCACATGTTCCATAGGTTATTTCGCAAATTCCATGGGATTCTAACGGGATGCTGTATTTTACGCTGCCTAGTCTAGTGAATGTTTTTTCTGGTTTGACTTGCAAATGGTGTCAATCTTGGGTCTTTTTAAGATTCTGACGACAACAGTTGATCCATAATCATATGGTAGGTATGCTGTGCTGACAGGTTTCTGCCGTTCTTCATTTCTTTGGTTACGGTTCTTTGTTCAACGGAAGTTATGGGTAATATGCTGTTTGGATTTCCATTTGAAGAAGGAACATCCCGTAAGTTCTTCAATTCCTTTGGTAAGTTAAGCTTAAGTCAGAGCTATCTTTTGGTTTGTGTGGTGAGAGAGATGCTAGTTGTTCGGGGAAGGAAGAAGTTGAAGCCGTTGATGCTTTTTTACCTCTATTGTGAATTTAATTTGGTCGTGTTGGGAGTTATGATGGGTGAGTAATTTGTCCGGTTCTGCCGTGGGGCTAGATTACAAATGTGTCGTTAACATATCTTAACCAGAGTGTAGGTATATATGTAACTGATGAAATTGCTTTTTCCTCAGAATCTATAAGGAATATGTTATTACTATACCATTATTATTATATGTTATGATTATTACTGGGGATAGAGATGAACCTATTGGTGCTCCTAGGACTCGTATGTATATTTGACCATCGTATCTAAAGTACGTATTCTGTATGACAATGTTGCGCCAGATTTGATACATACTTTTCTGGTTTTAATTTCTTTCGTATGATGTTTAAGGTCTCAGCGACCGGTACTTTTGTGAAGAAAGATACAATGTGAAAGCTCACAAAGGGATGGCCGGGCTGGAGTTGGTGATTTTTGAGGATGTCTATAAAGTATTCAGCATTGTGTACATATGCATTGAGGACATTTGAGACACAATCTTCGCCGTGGAGCTCCATCTTTGTGAATTTTCGGTAAACTATATATCTAGGGACACCGTTATGATTTCTTCCTTGGTATAAGATATTTCATTGTTTCCTTGTCGATGGTGGAGGTTAGGATCTTTTCTCTGGTTGTTTACTCAAGAAACGTTAAGGGGTCGGATGTTCTGGGTAGATAAGGTGGATCATCTAAGGTTGTGGTCATTTTTGGTTTATAGTCAGCACCGTTCATGACTACAGAGCAATTTTCTTTATCAGTTGGTAGGACCACAATGTTGTTGTTTTCTTTTAGGGCCTTGGCGCTTTGAATTCTTCCTATGAGAAGTTTCTTGTTGGTGGCTTGGCAGATCTTAAAATGTGGCATGTTCCCTAGCATATTTCTTGGCATAAGGAAACATGTCACATCTTAAGACCTGCCAAGCCACCAACAAGTAACATATCTTACGAAGAATTCAATGCGCTCAAGATCCAAGGAGAAAATAAGAACAGTGTGGTCCCACATCTCCGCAATGCTGAACACTTTATAGACATTCTGATGTATCAAATCTTGCGCAACATTATCTAAATAATAGATACTTTAGGTACAATGGTAAAATATACCATCCTAGGAGCTCCAATAGGTTCATCTCCAGTCCCAGTAACAGCCAATATATTTCTTACAGAATTTTAGGAAAAAGTAATTTCATCAGCTAAACTTAAACCTACACTCTGGTTAAGATATTTGGACGACACATCTGATCTCACGGTAGACCAGAACTACACATATTCCTCAACCATCTTAACTCACAACACGACCAAATCAAATTCTCAATGCAGACAGAAAAGCGTCAACGACTCCCTTTCTTGGATGTTTTGGTACAGAAGAAATCAGCACCCTGGGTCACAGAGGGTGCCGGTAACTAACGCATACAGACAGATATATTAATGCTTCCTTGCACTCAACCCAAACAGCTAGGATCTGTAGCCGACACTTTCACCACCCGATAAAAAATACCAGTTTAACTTTGATCAGTTAAGAATTGATGAACTTACCGGAAGTTCTTTCTTCAAATGGATATCCAAACAGCCCAATATCCAGAGCTTCCAGCTTTCCGTTGAACAGAGAACCGTAACCAAAGAACTGAAAACGCCATGAACCCATCAGCATAGCATACCTATCATAAGTTCATGGAACATCAGTCAATATCGCCAGAATCCTAAAATGACACAAAATCGACACCACTTTCAAGTAAAACCAATAAATATTCTCCATGCTACGCAGCGTTAAAGACGGCATCCAGTTAGAATCCCTTGAAACTTACGATATACCCTGTGGAACATGTGAACGAACCAATATTGGACGTACCACATGGACAAAGATGAAGTTTGAGGTCACTGAATGGATTTTAGAAAGTCAATGACTCTTACACAGATTAGCCACGAAATTTCATAGGTATACAGAGCAGCCATAGAGATAGAAAAAACGACACTACTGCCAGAAAACGAAAAATTATTCCTTGCAACTCCCCCCAGAAGGGTGACCGATTATATCCACCGTAAAAATGCAATTCTCAATGCCATTCAATTTTCAACATATATTTAGTTATTCTAAAAAAAAAAAAATATTTTTAACAACTATTACACCTAATCGACAATTATTTCTAACAATAAAAAATATAAAACAAAAAAAAATGGATACTTGAAACAAATGGTTATTAAAAAAAAAATATTCAGAATCGAGTTAAACGCAAGCAAATACGTTAATTATCACGAATTTTCTCTGAATTGACTTATACAGAATATATACAGAATATATACAGAATCTCTCTACAGAATCACTAGCCTCGTGCGAAGTGTTGCCAATGGCTCCCTCTATATGCAAGAAGGCACATATCGCAACTTCCTTTGTCTCTAGTACAGCTTCTATATCATTTGTCAGCTGACACAGCGCGGTTTCTGTGGATTTCCCTGCTATGTATAGATGCTAACAATTGTCAAGTGGTGCACCACTAGTGAAGTTGCGATTTGTGCCTTCTTATATATAGAGGACGCCATTGGCAAAACCTCGCATGAGGCAAAGCGGCTATCGAAAGAAGGAATATCGACAGCACTATCTCAAAGTGGTTGAAAAATGTGGAGCTGTAAATCCAAAATCCTGCGTGGATGTACACCATGATACTGAGACCTGCGATCACTTACGCGGCTGTTGCTTGCGGAAGTAGAAGCAAGCTTGCCTCTACGAGGAAACAGCTTGAGAGGATTTAAAGACTGGCGTGGTTCTGCATCACGGGGGCGATGGGATCGTTTCCGACAGTAGCAATGAAGCTGCTGCTGGATCTGACTCCGCTGCACCTTGTTGTGTAGAGGGACGCCAGATCGGCGATTGTAAGGTTCAGCAAGGAAGAAATTGTCAGAATTCAAATAATCGGGAGCAGAGACCTGAACAGCCTCGCTGCCATGATCCCCTGGCTGGATGCACCAAAAGACGAAATGGTATGCAAATACCATTTCGACAAAAACTACACAGCAATGTGTAGTATCAAAGCCGAGTGGAGCGACGAATCTTCAGCATACCACATAGAGCAAAATGCTATCAAATGGTATACAGCTGTTTCGAAGACAAATAAAGGTACTGGTGCAGTAGTGTTTGGACCTCGTACCAAATACGTATCCATGGCAACATTCCCAGGTATCTTCCTAGCAGAGGTTTACGCAATCGAAAGATGTGCACAATTTGCAGATGCAGATTCTCCCTTGTACGAGAAACCCTCATACATCTGATTAAAGACTGCAAAGCACTGCTCCGCAAGAGACAGATGTAACTCGGGCCCCCCTGCTTGAACACAGAGAAGTTACAGTCCTTAAATCCCACCCACATTCTGGAATTCCTAATGGAATCAGAGCTAGAGGAGGCGCTCTAAATGGGTAAGTATGCCAACGATTAGAGGAAGAGGGTGGGGTACAATAGATCTATATAGGTCGAAGTACAAGTTATTACCACCATATCTACAATCTACATTTACGCTTAAATTCCTTCTCTCGAAATATCTAAAACCAGCCTTTGAATAATCTCTTTCATCTCCTTCGCACACTTTGCAAACACAACCATGTCATCCGCATACGCCAAGCTCCACACCTTCTTTTTCCCGATCACCACTCCTCCGGCTTGGCCGGCCTCTAGAATTCTCTTCATATCCGCGACATTCAAGTTGAAGAGTGTGGGACTTGCCTCAAAATAATCCCACCCACACCCATCCCGGGATTCCCACCCGTTCACTATTATCTTGTATACCGTTTCCTCATACAAAACCTTAACATTCCTTCTCACACTTTCTGAAATATCTAGCTTGTGCAAAGACTCATAGAATCTTCTTTTATCATCCACCGAATCATATGCAGCTTTCAAATCTATAGAAAGAGCAAACAGGCTTCCATTTCTAATTTGCTGGTCTATAAGGACTTTTAGGGCCATATATACATTCCATCCTTTTTGTAGGCAGCCGTGAACTTGTCCGTACACACCGTTGGCCGGTTAATTGCTGGACAGTGCCGATAGCCCATCTGATTCGGTTTTCCGTACAAATGAATGAATGAACCCTCCTCCAGTCAGCCCGACTTGGTCTCCGTAGTTGCATCAAGCCCTCGGTCATTTCCACTCTATCCATCGATAGTGCTTTGCTCAATCTAGCTGCCACCGGGGTGGATTCTATGTTTTCACAGAAGGTCCTAAGGTCCAGAAATTTTTCCTTTTTGCCCTTCTGATCTCTTTGTTGTAGGCGGTAAGCACCTCTAGTTTTCTAGATAATTTCCGTATTGTTTAGCTTTGTTGAAAAGCCTACGTACTTTTGCTCTTAATGCCGACAAATTTTTGTCTCACCATTTTTCATCCTTATGCTCCTTCTCGGTTTTTATCGGGCAGCTGGATTCAAATATCGTGGTGATTTCTACATTTATTTCTCCTACAGCCTGCTCCAGTATGGTGTAATATTTGATACTACCTCGCACTGTCACTTGCTCTAAGTTCTCTTTTAGTTGGTAACTAAACATAGGCTAAACAGTTTGTCTGGGGTTTAGAATGGGGGTGTTTTCCTCACTCTCTCCTTCCAGTTCAAACTCTATGATCCTATGATCTGACATTGAGGGTTCACTAGCAACTCTCCACTTAACTTACATTAATTTACTTACGGTAACGCTACCTACCGTAATATCCAGTACATATTTTCTGACCTTAGTGACAAATGGTGGTGTGTTCCCGTCGTTGATCACAATTAAGTTTTCTTTAATGTGGTATTCTAAAAGGTACTCACCTCTCTTATTTGTGTCCGTGCTGCCCCACATCTCGTTGTGGGCGTTCGTGTCACATCCCAAGATGAGTGGCAGCCTTCAGTGTTCTACCAGCCATTGTACTTCCATGGGTGGTATGCTGTTACCATCACCAGGGAAGTATGCTGATGCGATCACTACTTTGCGGTGGAGGCCCACGGTTTTGACGAGGGCCTGGATCGGAACTAAATCCCGCTTTAAAAATTCTGAAATATTTAAGTAATTAATGCCTTTTCCTTACCATAATGCTAAGTTCTAGGGGAGACCTTACTGCTGTCCCATACCAACTTACATTCTCTGTTGCTGAGGCCTCTGATCTTACCTCAGTAGGTCCTAAGTAGGTTCTTGCACCAGCGCTACCCCTAGGTGTTGTTTAGTGAACATCCTAATCATCACAGCCGAGGCTGCCTTGGCATGGTGGATGTACACTTGGGCTATTTTGGTGCGCCTGCTGGTCATTTTTGTTTTATGAGAGGAGCCATCAAGTCCTCCTCTATCCCTACTAGAACAACATCTTCCTCTGCTTCCGTAGAAATGGCTGGACGGCTCATGTCTAGGAATGTGAGGTCAAGGTCGTCCTGCCGGTAATTCGGGCTGACTTCCTCGTTCTCGACCTCGGCAATTATGGCTTCAGCAGAAGAAGTGGCCACAATTGTTATAAAAGTGGCGTAGTTGCGGTCGTAATTTCCGAGGTAGGGACCGTTGTGGCTGTCGCTACTACCTCTACATCGGCTTTTTCTGTGGCGTCATTCCTCTGCCCATGAACATTAATCCGCCCGAACCTAGTAGAGGCTATGATTGGTCTCCGCTATAGCTCTAGCACACTCTACGTCAATTCCCACCGTTAGGAGAGGACCTCCACTTTCCACCCGGAAACCAAGGATCTTTAATTCGGAGATGTTAAGTCCTTTGTTTTGGGCCCTGAGGTAGTTGATGGAGGCCTCCGGGATTTGGTCCCCGCTCCTAGAGAGGAACATGGTGATGACGTGTGGCCTGGGGATATCATCATCCAATATTGCCACCAGAGCCCCTCCTTACCAATATCTTAGGATAGGTAACTACCCACTCCCGTTGACCAAGTTTGGACGTTCCCCTTCTGTCTTTTAGTTGCCTTGTCTTGGGGCGTTATTGAATCAGCCTCACTATAGGCAGCTCCTTGCGTTTGTGGTGTAGGTCCCACCTTTTCCCGTACTGCCCTCTTCTTATTTCGCGTGGACTACCTCGGGGTGGCAAGGGATGTGCCCATCTCGTCTTGCCCCTACCTTCCCTGGGCCAATTTGTCTCCTCTTGCTTAGTCGCGGGCTTGGGCTTTGGAGCCGATCTGGGAGCGGGTCTCCCTTGGCTTACTGGCTTGGTGGTAGTAACGATGTTATAAACCATTTGGCCTTTGCTTTTTGGTCACAGTCTGGGAGTGGGTATCTCTCGACTGGTGCTCTTTCTCGGATCGTGGAGCTCACGTTCCATTTGATCCACCAGTTCTGTGGCGGTTAGGTCCCGCACACACGGATTATATTTTTTGGACTTCTTCATTAAATTCCCACGCGGGGCAAGGGAACTAAAGGCTCGCCACGTCAGAGCCCCGCTTGATATGGTAAGGCTTGATACCCTCTTAGGTCGCCCGGTATCAGTGGGTTATTGCTCCATATATCCAGTTGGTCCATATATCACCACACTTTCCACAATTCTTTCGTAAATCCTTATTTTTGTATTTTTGCTGATCTTTTGATTCCACAATACCCTATTTAATACTCTTGTTACTTTTCTACCCATTCCTACAACTTGAACTCCACTTTCCACCCAGTACCCAAGGACTTTCCATTCGGAGATGTTACGTTCTTTGTTTTGGGCCTTGAGGTAGTTGATGGGGGCCTCCGGGATTTGGTCGCCGCTCCTAGGGAGGAACATGGTGATGACGTGCGGCTTGGGGATATCATCCAATTTCGCCACCAGAGCCCCTCCTTACCAATATCTTAGGATAGGTAGCTAACCACTCCCGTTGGTCCAGTTTGGACGTTCCCCGTCTGTCTTTTAGTTGCCTTGTGTTGGGGCATGATTGAATCAGCCCCTCGTTTGGCAGCTCCCTGCGTTTGTGCTGTAGGTCCCAATTTTTCTCCTACTGCCCTCTTCTGCTTCCTCGGGTTGTAGACCCTCGGCTAAGAAGCGCAGATACCATCTTACCTCGGCTCCACCGAGACCCTGTCTCAGTGGTTCGTCTAGTCCGCCTGGACTACCTCGGGGTGGCAAGGGAGTGCCCATCTCGTCTTCCTCCTACCTTCCTTGGGCAAGTTTGTCTCCTCTTGCTTAGTCGCGGGCTTGGTGGCAGTAACGATGTTACTAGCCATTTGCCTTTGCTTTTTGGCGACAGTCTGGGAGTGGTTTTTATATTCATCGTTTAATTGCGCTGCATGTAATGTATATCATTTTCATCTTCAGCCATGATGGCTTGATCATCTGCAAAATGTAGTGTGTACAGTCTATCATTGTCAACTGGTATTCCCATGGCGTGGCATTTACGTCTCATATTTTTCAAGCGCTGCATTTAAATACATCTTGAAAAGTGTCAGAGCTATACAGCATCCTTGTCGCTAACAAAACTACAATCTGCTTAAATCTAAAGACCGTATGTTACGAACATTATATAGGACAAACCTCTGAATCAATTCACTCGTAAAAATCTCACTGATTACGATTTTTTATACCATCAACCTTGCGGCTTTGGTATAAGATTTGTTTTTTTTATGGAAAATGGCCCTTTAGATAGATCATCATTGTTTTAAAAGCATTTAACATTCTCTTACATTTAATAATAATCTGACAAAATAGAGTTTATACTTCATATATATTCTATATAGCGTATATAATCTTCTTCATATATAATATATCTCTCTTCATTTTAACTTAACACTGCTTCTTAAAAAAGGTTAAAAACCGGTTGCCGACCAGTGGCCTAGGCCATTTAAATGAAAACAAAATAGTCAGATTCATTATTTGATGTCATAAAGTTTCCATGATAATGTGACACAAATGACCTTCAATCCAAGTGATGCAAATATGCATCATATCCCTTTCGAATACATTTTTCATGACTTGTGTTAATTAACCCTCTCAAGTGAAGTGGTTTCATCATGGGACCACGAATATATATATATATATATATATATATATATATATATATATATATATATATATATATATATATATATATATATATATATTATGTATACGAATGGTATGTGTACGAAGTATTTTATTGTATGGGTGTGAGGTCTGGGGAACGACAGAGAAGATCAAGATCGAAAGAGTGCAGCAAAAGTTCTATGAAAAAACTATTTTTAAAGCAGACAAGTTATCGACAGGCCACTTTCTTCTTCAGGAAGTTTATGCGGGTAAATTGGCTGTAAATGCAGCGGACCATGAAAGGATAAAAGGCGATAAAAGGATAGTAAAAGATATTTTCCGTGTGGTTAATGAGGAGGGAATTAATGGAACGAAACAGGGTGTTTGGGGGAAGATTAAAAGGAAATTTTATGAGAGAGGCGGGATCCGCCGAGGGCCTGATAGAGTCAAAAGAGAGGGTGCTTAGTAGAAAATGTTGCTAACGGATAGGCTAATGGACAATAGATAATAGACAATAACAAAATAGATAGCAGCAAATTTAACAACGACTGTGGACAGCTACAGGTACACGGTCGGTTACCGGAATATTTGAGTGCAGTAAAGGTCGGAGGATGTTGGCAAGATTCAGGTGCGGGAGTGAAGAGCGTTAAAGGAGACATAGATTACTGAGGAAAGTAGAAGATGTATTGTATGCGGGATGAATGTGGATATTTGGAAGCACTGGTTGGAAGAATGTTCGAAGGCTGAGTGGAATGACCAGTAGAGATTGTTTGGGAAGGAATGGAGTAAATAGAAATGGAGTGAAATATATATTTAGATACTTGAAAATGTGAGAGGAGAATGAGAAAGGAATACTAACTAAAGCTATTTTTCTTAAGCTATGTATCAAATTGTGGTTCAAAACTCCCAAACGTCCAATATATTTATGTCGCAATTTGAAAACCGCGAAAGAAAAAAGATTTGATTTAAATTGCATTTTAACACGAAGCGAGGAAAGCGGACAACGCAAATAATGTAAAAAACAGAGGAAGGTCCGATTATTAATACAAATTTGTTGTTAGCAGCAATGCAATACAATTAGGTCTATAAATTATGTGCTCCTTATGGGCTAATTATGTGCCGCAATTTTTGTGCTCGAAGCGTTCAATGAAAAAATCAAATTAGACTAGTGGGGGTGCTAACTTTATGTCAAGCTAGCACCCACCCATTTGAAAAATGGGATAGCGATACCAAATAAGTAATATAATTTTGTGCTCTTTATGTGCTTTTCAAATACCCCTAAATCGCTAAATCAACCTCTTGTGCAAAAAATTCACCCCGAACCGAATAAGCCACAAGAGCTGAAGTTATGCTTAAATTAGGCTTTCCTAATTAGGAAGTTAGGCTCTTCTAATTACGAGGTAACAAGGTTCGAGTGAGGCTTGTCAATTTTGGATAACTGTTCGGAAGGCTTCATTAGGTGGAAGTTAGGACTTCCAAAGATATGCCTAAGTTAGGCTTTATTAATTAGGACATGACAAAGTTCGAATGAGGCTTGCCACAGTTAGGTAACAGTCCGGAAAGCTTAAATAGGTGGAAGTTAGGACTTCCAAAGATTTGACCAAGTTAGGCATTCCAAATTAGGACGAGACAAGGTTTGAATGAGGCTTGCCACACGTTGGAAACAGTTCGGATGACTTATAATAGCACTATATTCCCAGTCGGTGAATGGAAATGAAATTTTTGAAAAAAAATTCCGAATTCTGAAAAATAAAAAATCTTCAATAGGTTTTAATCCTTGGAAATTTTTTACAATGTTAGGTTAGGTTAGGCTATGTTTTTTTTAGGTTAGTTTTTTATATAATAAAAGTTTTAGGTTTTTTTAGGTTAGGTTTTTATGTTAGCTTTATAATATACAGCGATTAAGCCATCAACGCTCAATAACTGTTGAAAATTTTTTGACGAAATATACTCAAGGGCCTCTATTATACCATTAAACTATGAATATTCTTAGATAGTAGGTACAATTGTCGCATTCGTTGGGTGGAGAAGGTTTCAACTAACTCGAATTGGGAAGAAACTTTATAATGTACAAAATAACTTGAATGGTGGGCACTTTAATTCCAAAGTGATATTAATCGCTTTATGGCTCAATATGATGAAGTCTATAAAGATCTAACAAGATATCAGAACTATTTGCTATACATGTTTAAAATTGCATATACATGTTATACATAACGAATTTCATTACCAAATCTCCTGGAGGCTGTAAATATTTCTACTTCAAACATCCAATCGGCAATTTCGACTGAAGAAATTGACATCCCAACAGTCAGGAACAAGGAGATTAATTAGTGATGAATATTGACAACTGCTATCAACCTTCGTAATTACTTTGTAATTGATACTTACATTGAATTAAAAAAATCACTATGTTTTAACCACACTTTTAATATGTAAAAATGTTATATAACTTATTATTCACAGTTATATAAATTTCTACATTTACATTTACCTCATCAAATCCGGCGTTTACGAGATTCGTTGTCCAGAATGCAATAGCGTCTATGTATAGGCAGGACGAAGCATATCAACTCGTTTTTCCGAACACTTTCGGGTCTTCCGTCTTAAAAAAGACACAAGCTCATTCTCTAGCCATTGTCTAGAATGTAATCACAAATTCACCGAAATAGCTAATCTTAAAATCTTGCATAATTACAACAAAGGCCCGAAACTAAATACTAAACTCCTAGAGTCATTAGAAATTAAAAAAAAAACGCGTAATACCTCAGTTAATCTCCAAAACAAGCAAACCGAGCAATCTTCGCCCAACTTTTGCATCTCACCCAATCTCCAGCAGATAAGTTCTCATCTAAGGACACACACCGACCCTCCCCACCTACACTATTGGGGTATATAGTCAACCTCATCAATTGTTAACTTGAAAATGACCGTCGAACGTCGAGACTCGAGTCGTAAATATATATGTAGAAATTTATATAACTGTAAATGATAAGTAATATAATATTTTTGCATAACATAAGTGTGGTTTCATGCATACATTTTTTGTTTAGGATTTACAATCAAGAAGTTACAATTTCGATTTACACGTTTTTCTACTCAGAAAAGGGTACTCACCTAGGGCCTAGGTACTCACCTAGGCACTAGTTTTTCTACCATGTAAATCAGGGTTTGCTTAATTTTATTGATATGTTAGAATTTTTCCAATTTACAAATTTCTGGAAACAAATTTTATTATGGCGTGTAATTTTAAAATCTTAAATTTCCCCGTTTTAGAATGCAGAGAATTTCACAAACACGTAAAACCAATTGAAAACAATGAATTCGAGGTTCGGAAATATCCACACATGGTAAGTAATAACGCATTAATTAATATTAGCGAATAGTTAATTAAGCCCTCCGTTCCAAAATAAGTGTGCGTGTTTTTAATTTATGTGTTTTTAATGGATTATTGAAATAATTAATTTAAATGTATCAGCAGTTAATTAATTTATTGAAGCATGGAAAATGTGAATCTAGTAGCCGACTGAACTTTACCATTTGTCAAAATTGTGTTTAAACGGGTAAAGTTTTGTAACAATTGTTAGTTTGACTTTTTACCATCCGACAAATTTTTATTGTTAAATATTACGGTCGTTATGGCAAAAACTACCCAAAAATTTAAAAAATATATGTATAAATAAATAGCGGCCAGCGTCACGGAGATTTACAATCTTTGCTCAAATGCTTTCACAATGGTAAACTAGAACATTGTGCCATTAAGCGCATCAGTGCGGATTTTCACGTTTCCACATAAACCATTAATCGTATTTGGCGAAAAGCAAAAACATGTTATGATTCCGGATCTTCAGTAGCTAATGTGGAGTCCAAGAAAAATGGAAATTCAGGAGGAAAATGTAAAAAATGGGAATTAATCCTTAATAATGTTCGGGAAATTCCACTATCACAAAGAGCAATACATTGTAATCTGCGTGCCAAAGTTGGCGAGTTGCTAGGACGTATGTCGCGTCTTCAAAGAAGGTGTGGTAAAAGTTGAGTTTATAGTAGCTTAAAACCATCATTGCAAGATAACAACAAAAATTTTAGGTTAAACTAATGCTCTTAATATTTTGTCCCACTCATCCAAGGAATTTAAAGAAATGTTGAAGTACATTCATGTGGACGTAGAATGGTTTTACTTAACGAAAGTGAAAACTAACTTTTATGTTGCTCCTGACGAGGTAATACCAATTCGATCTTGCAAAAGTAAACAAATTTTGACCAAAGTTATGTTCCTTGTCACTGTTATTCATACTTCATACTGTTATATACTGCGGTACGATCCTCATCGAAAATCTGATTTAAATCGAAAAGAAGGTATTTCGCCTTTTGTGGAGCAAGAACCTGTAAAGAGGAACGAAAAAAATCGTCAACGTGTTACGTTCGTGACGACGCCCATCGAAGTTACTCGATCAGTCTTTATTCGAACTGTGGGTTGAAATTGGTTGAAAAACCATGCCAATCAAAGTTCTGCAAGAAAATGCTAAATCACATTGCCGTGTTGATGATGGGGAAGTTGTTCGCGCATAAGAATGGTTTGTCAACCACCAAACAGTCCCGATTTCAGTGTCCTCGGTTTGGGTTTACAACACAAATAGTGAACTCATTGCAGCTGTGTATTGCGACCGTAAAACTAAACAATTTCATTACATTCCAGAATTGTATGGAATTGACCATGCTTCATAAGGGAGGCAACGATTGCAAACTTCCCCAAATGAGGAAGGACAAACTGCCCTCTAAACGCAATTTTTTTTAACAATGTTACGCTATTTAGTTTGTTCCGAACTCGCAACTCAATTCGCACTTCAAGAACTTGACAGTTTATAGTTATTATTTTGTTAAATGTTACTAGTGTTGATTTTGAAATTTTGTCCATTTTATGTTATATTTATGAAAATACACATTATATTCTACACCTTTGCATATTTTTTATGAAATTAGACACTTATTTTGCAAGAAATACAATTCCTAAATCGGACACTTATTTTGGAACGGAGCGAGTATTAATTTAATTCTAAATTATTATTGAATTTGAGTAAATCAATTCTACAAAATAAAATCCACATCTTAATATTTACAAAACAATCTCTAAATCGAAATTAAATCATTAATTTGTTTTTTCTTGTAATTTCAGGTAGCTTTAGGCTATGGATATCCAGGAAGAATAAATTGGGCATGCGCTGGAACTTTGATAAGCGACAAATTCATTTTAACTTCAGCTAAATGTTTAAATCATCATATACAGTAATGAAACAGAAGAGTTAGTTAAGTTATCATCCTAATATTTACAATTTTTCAGTGGAGAAGTAAAAGTAGTCCGACTAGGTGATATTGACTTATCTTCTGATTCAGATGACAGCCACGCTTCTAACTACAAGATCAAGAAAATAATACCTCATCCATATTTTAAACTACCCAAGCTATATCATGATTTAGGTTTGATTGAATTGCAAGAGGTTGTTCAGTTTAACGAAGGCGTGAGGCCGGCGTGTCTACAAACCGAAGATAAATCTATCGAAGATTTAGTTTTAACTGGGTGGCACAACGAAGGAAGTTTAATAAAAATTTCCATGTCGGATTACACAGAATTTGCAGTAGAACATTTTCATCTATTTTACCGAAACGTTGATATTAAAGACAAATATCCTAAGTTTAATAATGAAACTCATATTATTGCCGATATGTTCTTTAACAGGGGACCTTGTCAAGTAACCATCAATATTCCAAGTGAATTTTATAATGGTTATATATATTTTTTTTTTAGTTGGTTGATGATGGTAGTCCCTTGGCACCCTTTAATCCAAATGCGGAGAATGGACTGACTGTTTCTGCAGTTACCAGTTTACCTTTGTCGTGCAAAGGACCAGGAATTTACACTAAAGTTATTGGGTATTTGCCGTGGATTGAGACATACGTTTGGAATTAAAAACATATAAATCATACTGAACGATCATATTTTTGAATCATATTGTGAAATGAACGTTTTTCATATATGTATTTGATTGATATTGTAATGAATTTGGATAATTGTAATAAACAAAATATATTAATATTTTCTTTAAAATGTTATGGATATTTTATATAATAAACACCACAACTTTCTTGTGCCTTCAAGGTTTGTAAAGGGATACGGCAGCGGTGTCCACTAAGTCCTCTGCTGTTCAAATTATACATAGCAGATTTGGAGGATGTGTTAAGCAAGGGTCAGGCAGGTGGTGTAGTTATTGGGAAAAAAAGTGCGGAGTCTGGCTTTTGCTTTCGGCATCGTTGCTTTGCACGTACGCAGAAATGAGAGAGGTGATTGGAAGGTTGAATGTGTTGCTTGTGAAACTAAAACTGGTAGTGAATTTGAAGAAGAGGAAAATGGTTGTTTTTCATGACACGGAAAAAAGGAGAATAGAAAGTTTGAATGGGATGTAAATGTAATAAAACAAGTTAGTAGTTTCAAATATTCATGTCTAGTTAGGACGGTTCTTTTAAGTAGCATATAAATTACATTGTAAGGAAATCCCGGATGGTTGCTAACTAATATGTATTGAGGTGGTCAAGTAGGTGTCCAGTGGCGAGTTATATAAAACACCTATATAGGCTTAACAACATATATATTAACAGAACTAAGACCTTGTAAAAGTACGTCTTGACACTTCAATGGGTGGGAGCACAGAGATCGAAGTCTCGTCTGCGACCACCTGACTTCACTCTTATCTCTTAAAATATAATTCACTCTGGAGGAGGACAAACAAAGAATAATAAAGGTTACAGTACATTTCCTCCCCCGTACAAAAAGATACAATACACGGAATAAAATACAAATATTAAAATAATAATTGATTAAAATAAACTGACTAGAATAAAGATTATAAAAATTATACACAAAACAATAAACATACAAAACACTATATAAAAAATTAGGAATTTAACACAGGTTGTCCGAAAATCTGACTGGGGGTCTTACATTTCTACCCGAATTTCCATAGGATCAGGACTACTGTGTCAAGATGGACCAATTTATGATCTTACCGGTAACGGCTGGTCAACTGTGACTGCCGGTCTGTAAAAATCAAAATCCACTGATCGATCATCACGTGGACCTCTCACTGTAGCATCCTTAAGTGAACTAAATTTAATTTGGTTATAATGAACCCTCCTTATATCTCCTCCATCGGACAACTTTACTAAATACGTCATTGGACTGACTTTCAACTTTATGACTGCCTTTAACCATATCTCTTGACTTTTTAAATGTGTTAGGAAAACTAACACATTAGTTCCTTTTTTAAGAAATATCGACGACCTATCCCTATTATAATAATAACCTTTATTGGCATAATCCCTACTATGACGTTTAAAAACTTTATCTTTTTTATTCACTAATGATAAAGGGGTACGAAGGACGTAAGACAAGAAACTAGCCATTGGCGAAATACCTGTTACAGACGATGGCGTTAATCTGTAACTAAACAGACAATCTGTAACGTTGCTGAATAGTAAGGTATTAATCACCTTCTGATAACACCGATTTTACCAACAACTTTTTAAACGTTTGAACCGACCCTACGGCCAACCCATTAGACTATGGGTTGTCTGGCGCTGTAGATAACAATTTGATACCTTTTCTATCACAAAATTCTTTAAATTTGAACAATGAAAATGGAGGACCAGTATCACAAACAGTAGTTTAAGGATATGCAAATCGCGACATAACTTTATCTACTTTACATTTTAAATCTAAAAAAATAGTTGATTACATTACAAAACACTCTACCCATTTTAAGTAAGCATCACACATTATTAAATAACGATTTCTACACCAATCAAACAAATCTGAATGGACTCTTTCCCAAGGCTTCCTTGTTTTGGGCCATGACTGCTTAATTTTTCTTGAATTGGACTTTTGAACTGATTGACATATATGTTATATATAGAACATATATGTCATATATTCGATATATAGAACTATGAGATATTACTCTCTCGATGTTTTGATTTAAATTTAACCAGCAAACATATGACCTAGCTAATAATTTAGTTCTGACCATACCTGCATGATCATTATGTAATAATTTAAGTATGTTACAAGGAACGTTGTTTCACCACTCTATTGCCAAAAAAAGACATCCATCACGCACTGTCAGAACTTCTCTTAATTTATGATAACGTTTAGAAACATCTTCCTTTGGAAACGGAGACCAATTCTTAAAAATTAATTCTTTGACCTTGCAAAGATCTTTATCTGTACCTATGTCAATGAATTTCCGAAAAAGCATACTTGAAAACTCCTTTTAGAGAACATATTTTTATAGCAAATTAAATTTTGTTTACTGAAGTATTCTAATTTTATGTTGAATAATTATTAATATGACATCTACATTGATATGGTCATGGGCTAACTACTCATAACATTGTTGTAGGCTTATTGTTATTGTTTTTTGTGATAAGTTGGATAAAGAAACTCAGAATTGTAATGAGTAAAGACATGTATAATATGCAGAAAATTTAACTTAATATATAATAACTAACAAATTGTTGAAATGAATCCAACTTACATTTTATACATTTTAAATAAAAACATAACTTATAACAAGCATAATGACTTATGAAATACTAATGAGATTTATGTAATTGAGATTTTCCACTGACAATAGTTTGCAGTTGTGGACAAATTTTACTTGTACCAGTTATTAAAAGAGATTTAAGATGCACATCAGTTAATTTAGATCTGTAAACATGTTTTGTGAACTTCATTTTGGAGAAGGTCTTCTCACACAAATAAGTAGTACCAAAAACAGAAAAGAGCCCACGAGCAAATTTATGCAAATTATCAAATTGTGTCAGTGGAAGACTCTTATAAAATTCCAACAAAGATGAGTTTTGATATTTGTTCTTAATTATATCACTGCACTGTAGATCAATCATTTCCATTTGAAGTTCCGGGGCTAGGGTTTCAATGTCGGTATCAAAAGAATTCTGAAAAATCTTAATTTGATTCGCAATGGCATCAAAGTCCGAGAAACGAGTATCAAAATTTATTTTCAAAGCACTCAAAGTTTCGATTGCAAAATCGATAGGAAACTCAGTCTCAGTGGATGTGGCTGAATATTTCACATGTTTTAAAATGCGAAAAACATTTACTTCGTAGTTGTGATTGAAACAGTATCAATTTCTTCCGGAATGATTTGATATTAGTGTATACATCAGGAAGATGCTGGTTTTCTCCTTGCAATCTCAACTTCAATTCGTTCACATGTTTTGTCAAATCAACATAGAATGCTAACTTCCACAGCCATGCGTTGTTTTGTAATTCAGTAAGAGGGCGATGCTTTTCATTCAAAAAGATTTCGATCACTGCTCGAAGTTCAAAAAAGCGCTAAAGGACTTTCCCACAACTAAGCCAACGTACGGCAGTATGATAAGGTGTGTCATTTTCTCCAATCTCTTCAATAAATTGTCGGAATTGTCGGTGATTCAGCCCAATAGATCTGATAAAATTAACAGTTGATATGACTGGTTTCAGAACTTACATATCCAAACATTTTCCGCACAAAGACTGTTGATGAATGATAAAATGTAAGACTAATGGTTTTGAACCACCGTCATTTTCTACAGCCTTTAACACAAGAGCAACCACTCCTTTATCTTTCCCACTCATATTTTTGCCTCCATCAGTTGTAATACATTTCAAGTTTTTCCATCGAAGGTTCTTTTGATTAATGGCAATTTCAACTCCTTTAAAAATATCTGTACCAGTAGTTGTGCCATGAATACTATACATATCAAGAAGTTCTTCATGCACTTCATAGCTTTTATCTACTCCTCGAATATAAATCAACACCTGAGCAGTACCTGACATATCCGTTGACTCAACCAAGGCGAAAGAAAACCACTCAACATGTCCATTTTTGTCGAACAGTTGAGAGGATATATTTTCAGCGATGTTTTCTATCCTTCGAGCCACAGTGTTTGCTAAGATACTGACAGTTTTTAATAAATTTACCTTTTCAGGGCACATTTCTTCGGCTACTGCAATTATGCATTCTTTGATTTTGCAATTTGCAATTTTAAGAGCCACACAAAAGCCGGCTCGAGTTGCAGCCTCTTGTTCAGTTTTGAGTTTTTTAAATGAAGATTGCTGCGATTTGTATCCGCGCTTCATAGCTTCGAATTTTTCTGTCCGCAAACTTCCTGTATATTTTGAGTAATTTTGAAATTTTTTTTGTTTCATAATGACGTTTAATGTTATATTCCTTGAGAACGGCTATGCTTTTATTGCAAATCAAACATAGCGCCTTATTACTGGACTCAATTACGAAATACTGAATGTTCCACTGATCTTTTAATTTTCTGCATTCACTATCAATTTTTCGCTTCTTTTCCATACTACTAAATCACACACAAAAGCAACAATTCAAATCAAAATACTGTTACAAAGATGTCTTACACTTTAACACGCACAAACACGTTAGGTACGCACTATTTTATTTCACAACAGTGTCATAGGAACTGACTTGTGGTTGCGCCACTAGCCTTCTTATATATTCCAATTACTGCCATCTAGAAGTGAGTGGAAGACACCAGAACTTTTTCGAACCAACGAGATTATTCTGTACGTGCTATTAGCGCCATCTCTTAGCGATAGAAGGTACTACCTATTTCCGCTTGTGTCGACCAGATGTCGTGTCACGTTACTCCTCATGGCTCGTACTCTATGACTAATCTAGAAATTACAGATAATGACAGGAAAATTAATAATATGCAGTGTTGCCGTTTTGCGTACTTTAGTCCGATTTGCAGCCTTTTTTTAAACGTTGCGTACTTTTTCGGACTTTTTTTTTTTCATCAGTGGACTATTTCACTTTTTACCACCGTCTACAATGATAATATGGTTTTGGCCCTCGAAACTTACTGGAGTAATCAGTATGGCCCTAAGGCTGGAAAGTTTGGAGACCCCTGATCTAGATGATGCCAAAATTGGAACTTTCCTATTCTGAGCAAATTAGAATTTTAATGGTTCCTGATCGGTATAAACAGTGGACGGTCTTCCAAATAAATATTTGTGGAACTTTTGTACACCAAAAATGACGTTCAAACCCTCCTTATGCAGTTGTCTACAATTCCTCTGAGCTGATATAAATGACGCAGACTCAAATGCTATAGGACACTCTACTCCGTCAATTAAATGACTTAAAACAGCACCTACTCCTTAAGCGCTGGCATCTACAGTTAAACTAACTGGTTTTGATGAATCAAACGGCACTAAAAGTGCCTTTTCAGACAACACTTTTTTACCTTTCCGTAAGCAAGACTTTCTCACATTCTTTTCTACTAGTACCACCAATCAGAATATAATAAAGATAAGATGCACACATATCGATATCTTTCAAAATGGTATCCATTACTAACTGAAAATTGGCTGGAGCCTACGCTAAGCCAAACACTAAACGATTCGATGTATTACCGTTCGATGTATTAATTGTTAAAAGCTATCTACTACTTTTCTTAACATCCAAATGTAAATAGGCATTCGTTAAATCTATTCTACAGAATTTTTTACAACCTACAAATTTATTGAAAACATCCTCCGGTATTGGAATTGGATACTCATCAATTCTCAAGTGAGAATTTATCTATACGCTTGAAGTCAACACACACACGAAGTTTCCCGTCCTTCGTAGGAACACATACAATGGGCGAGGTCCATCGACTGGTTTTGACCTTAGCAATAATTCCCTGTGATTCTAATCGAGACAATTCCTGAGAAACTTCTTATCTTAAGGCATACGGCACCTCGTACGAACGGTGATATACTGATCTAGTATCCTTTTTTAGAGTGATATCTACAACCGTATTCTGAATTGGCAACCCATTGTCTTTAATAGAAAAAGTTCGTGGAAACTTACGTTTGAGACTTCCAATGATTTCCTCCTGTTGTGAAGACGCAACAACAGTATCAACCTTAGGTATGTGACTTTCTTCCAAAAGCACTCTCCATGATGGGTTAGAAGATATAACCAATTTCGACCTAAAATAGCTGAACACTGCAAACAATGCTTAACTACAATTACTACAACTACAATTCTCTGTTAGCTACTTTAACAACAATATATCCACAAATATTCAGCTCTTCTTTGTTTGTGGCTCTCAAAATCCCAATAAAAGTTTATGACTAAATTTATTAAACGGTTTATGACTAAATTTGGACAAGTAACAATTTTCACTAATGAGGGTGGTTGAACTACACGAGTCTAACGAAAAATTGAGACAAATTTTGTCGACTAAAATACTGGTCATTAGAGGGCTAGCAAAAAAAATCTGACGTTACAGAACAAAGATGATGAAATTACATTCTGAACTTGCTTACAACAAAATCTAGAAATATGTCCTTTCTTCTGACATGTGAAACATTTCCAACTCCTTGCTGAGCCATCGGCGGGTTGATGACTTTTCCAAAACTCGCTACATCTTCTGCTTGCCGAGTCCTGACGTCTTCGGTGCGGTGAGTAATTCCTTTTTGAGGAACAGCTGCCGGAACCATTACTGCTACCAGATGGTGAACGACCTTATGGTGCTACCAGATGGTAAGCTTTACGAAGCTGTCTGGTCCCTACCATTATAGCTTCTACATCCAAGGCAATCCTACACGTTTCTTAAAACGGTAATTTAATGTCCTCTGCCAGAAGTCTTCTTTGAATTGACTGATAGGACCCAATAGAAACCTGTCTCTTAATGACAAATCGGCTGCTTCACCAAAACACGCCTTTATAGATAAACTTTTGATTGCTGTAATGAAATCAGACACTGACTCGCCAGGTTGTTGGTCTTTTCTGTGAAATTTAAAACGTTCTGTGATAGACAGTCTCTAGCACACAGATATTCCACTAAAAGTTTAAATTTGTCTGGACCAATAGACATACATAATTGACAAACTTTTTCCTCCTCGGAAAACTTTGCACAAATTAAGAACATGGATAGACGTTTCACAAAAGAGCAAACTCTTCCATTGTTGTATTAAATACTGGAAATATCATTGTTTCAGATCTTAATCTACTAATTGCTACTTTACTTTTGTATTCAGCCATTATATCAGAAAAGAAAATTTCAAATAGAGTGAAATTAATAACTAACTACAACAACATAACTAAAAGAAATATACTTTTTTACATAATAATAAAACTTAATTTACTAACTCAAAAATCATTTTCAAAACAAAAATCTTAAATTACACGAATAAACGCAAAAATATTCTCAAGATATTATTAAAATACTGTTCTAAAAATACTACTGATAAAACAACATATGTATTAACAGAACTAAGACCTTGTAAAAGTACGTCTTGGCACTTCGAAGGGTGGGGGCAGAGAGACCGAAGTCTCGTCTGCGACCACCTGACTAGACTCTTATCTCGTAAAAGACAATACACTCTGGAGGAGGACAAACGAACAGTAATACAGGTTACAGTACTCTACATCAATTTGTGACAAAATGTGGCTTTTCTGATTTAAAATCATGTATTTCCTTATAGCATGTGACGAGTTGTATGACATTTAAGATACCACATAAGTTGGATTAGTACGATAATTGGCGATATGTACCCTTCTAGGATACTTATGAAGAATGTATTACTTTCTGATTCCGCTCAGAAGACAAACTGAGGAGAGTACAGTAAATTTCTCGGTTTTAGAGAATTTTACACAAAACAATAAATTAATAAAGATAAACTTATATCTATTACTATATATGGTACAAAAGGCGATAATAATTGACTGGTAAAAATAACACATTAAAACATTTTCATTTTCAAACGGCTTCGAATACCTGGAGTTAAATGATGACGGTTAGTTACAAAAATTCTATTTTGTAAATGGTGTGGTAACAATCTGAATAAGAAGTTACAAGGACAAGGCAACGCATGCACACATGAATACATGCACATCCACTTTTAGAAATTGTACGGTCTCTAATCTGTAATCTGTGTTTATTCAACATGTTAACAAAGGAAATGTAATTCATTTTTGAAATTTTTAACATCATCGAGAAGCAATGTCATCATCAAACTCTTAAGTATTTTTTGCTATAAAAAATGAATTCCTTTGCTAATCGATTTAAAGAGTTTAAAAAGGAAAAAACAACATTGCTATTGTTGACACATCCAATTGCTGTACCAACGAAATACATTTAACCCGTCTTAAAAGGTTGATAGATGTAAATGTCTTTTTGTGTTTTGAGATTTTTACAAACAGATCTGAAAAACTTGGAAAGAACAAATTTCAATTTATTTTTGGCTATTATATGCAATAACCTTAATGATAATTTTAATCAATATAAGTTGGTGGCATTTGGACTCTTGACAATTTACGGAACAACATATTATTGTGAGCGGATTTTTAGCCACGTGAATAACCTTAAAAGTAAAATAAGAGCTCAGCTCAATGACGTTAGTTTATTTATGTTACAATATGTGAAAATAAATGTATAAACCATTAATTCGTCATTAAATATCATGTTTATCCCTTCTCTAAGGTGCGTTAATTTTTTTTGAAGAAAAATGGCTCTTTATTTAAAATCGTTGCTGACCCATTTTCCATATGAATTAAACAACTTGTAAACTTGCACACATTTACAGAAAAGTTGGTTGAATATTATTGATACACATAATTGCAGAAAAGCAAAAATACAAAAATTAAAAGCATTGCATTTGGGAGAAAATATTTTCTGGAGTGAAAATGTTAAAATTTTTTAACCAAGCTTGGAAATGATGATTGATAATGCTTCCATAATCCGTTTCATTGAGCGAGTGTGTAATTAATCATTTGAAATTTAGATTTCCTGATGAAACGGTAAAAAAGTTGGGAAGTTTTTGATATACATGTAATATCAAATGAAATTAATAGTTTTGCTTTCGGCAAAGACAATGTGGCGTGCCTTATAAATAAATATAAATATGTGAAGAATATTCTGAACTTAAATTTCTGATTTCACAAGCAACAAAGATAGGATCAATGAAATCATTTAGCGGCATTGTAGAATATATTTACAAAGGATGGAAAACAGACGGGAAAAACTGCAGTACCCAATTTTGTGTGATTTTCCGTAAATATAATTAATTTATATAATATGATAATTTGTATTGTAATTATAGATATTATTAACTATAATATTGAAATTTTTGAAAATTTGTTTAAAGTTTATTCTACATTTAATAACGTAACACAATAAAAGTTTCCATTACTTCAAAACATTTATTTTATTACTTTAATTTTTATAATATTCCACTAAACATTTAGAAATAATTGACATTTAGAAATGAAAAAACTGCATTTTAAGATACACATTCAAATCTGTTTATCGTAAAATACTGTTTAAACATAGTACTTTTTGCCTCTAATATAGAAAGAATTTAAATCAAGATATGCACGATAACTTAAGAAAAATCTTTTATTGCTTGAATGTGACCATTTAGAAATGAAATTTAATTTTTATCGCAAAATTTCGCATAAAAATAGTATCATTTTTTTATATTTTATTGGTAATGGGAAATTTCCCATTACCAATAAAATATATAAAAATGATAAACCACAGGGATAATAATAACCAATATTTAAAAATAGTATATTTTCCTTATAAAGTCACAATATAAATTAAGATATGAACTATAATGTAAAACATATCTTTCCTTTCTGGTGCTTGATTAAAATGATTTCAAGAGTATTTATTATAAAAAATTGACTTCAAATACAGGTATCTAATCGCAACACCAGACAGAAAAATTGATAAAAACAGATAAACAGTCAGTACTTTGCGCAGTTTATTAGACCAAAATAGCGAAGAAGAAAAATAGAAAAATAAACTTATAAACAATAAGATCTCTTTATTTTTCTATTTTTCTTCTTCGCTATTTTATACAAACGTCGGAAAATATCGAAGACAATATAGTGTACAAATTAAACAATTTTAATAAAATGAGGGATATATTATCGTTTAAAACACATTATTTATATTGTTATATGTTTTGATTTTTAAAAGACAGACGATCATCGTCAATAAATTAAAAAAAAGGTGATTGATGAGATTGAGTTCTACAAAAAACGTCAAAAGGTTTCCCACCCATGTTATAGACAGTTTAAATCTTAGGCGTAATTTCTATTTGGTAAACTAGACCAGTAGTGCGCAAACTTTTTTCATTGGCGACCCCCATTTTGTATAAAATTTTGGATCCCTGGATCGACAGTAGACGTTTTTTAATCGTTAACGTAGGTAAAGTGAAATTCTTTCTGCGATTTGCGTTTTAGATATTAGTAAAGTCGAGTATTACTGTCGGACTGCTTCTCAAGAGACAAATGTACCTTGGGCCCCCCTGCTTGTACGTAAAAGACTTGCAGTCCTTGAATCGACAAATCCCAAATCCTGAAATTCGTCCTGGAATCAGGACTAGAGGAGGCGCTATCAATAGATCTATGAAGGTCGCAGTACAAGTCACCACCAGATCTATAATCTATACATATATATATATATATATATATATATATATATATATATCTAAATATATCTAAAATCTAGTTTTAGCATGAAGCGGTATTTTGGTAATTGTAGCGGTGTAGCGGTATAGCGGTGTAGCGGTAATTGTATTTTGAAATTAAGATTTGAGGTTTGAATAAAACATAATTTTACGAAACAATGATGTCATTTATGCAAATTAGTAATATAAATATTTTTTTAAAGAAAACTGCCTAAAAGAAATTGTAAATATCATAAGAATTCAATGTAAAGTATGCGTTTGCAACCAGCTCTTGATTGTTTCCATGTTCGGTTTTATATTGGAAATCGCAAGCTATAAGTCGTTCTTATGCTAAGCGTACACCAAAAACAATTTTTCAATATCCATAGTCGTTTAGGTAGATAACAACATAATGTAACTATAAATACACTCAATTTGCACTGTAGGTGCCGGCAGTCTGGCGAGAAATCCCAACAAGTTCGGATCATCGTGATGATCGGCCGTTTTCAGGCGTCATTGGACGATGACAGTCGTGTTTGTGTAAGCGTTTTCATTCTTTTACAAGTGTTTGATTCAATCGCCGTCGTCGCCCGAGCAAACTTCGGCCGATGACGGTTTAGGTGTACGCTAGCCATTAGAATTCAATCGAGACCGATATTTTTTTTAATGGCAATTAGTTTTGAAAAGCTGTATTCCCATAAGTAAGTATATGCAAAATGAATTAAAATATTGATTGCCTTTCTTTTCAAATCGGCATATTCGTTTCCAATCGATAACCAAATTTTTTCGCAAATCTGAGACTTAAATTGAGCAATGCGCAGTATTTCTTTATTTGATGCATCAATTGTTCTTCTTCAACTAAAGGAATTTTGGAATTAATTACATCAAACTAAAATGGATTACGGATCCAAACTAATTCAATTTTTGGAAATGTTTCAAACCTTTTTATCAAATGATCTTGTATATAAATAACAAGAAATCTATAGTATTTTCTTCACTAAATTCTGAAAAGCACGACAACATGTCTGTGTTCCTTTTTTGTAATTCTTCTTGCCAAAGTATGAGCTACTACTCAATATTAAAATGTTTTTACCCTCTCCCTGATGACTCAAATTCGAATAGTTAAGATTTTAGAAAATGTCAACCATTTACCTGAGTGCCAAGGCTTTCCGAGCCAAGCTTTAATAAAAGAGCGTGCCAATATATGTTTCTTTTCTATCAAAAAAATGTAAACCTCACTTCTTAAATCGAAAATATGTTGCAATATTTTGACTGAAATATTAATTTAACTGAAATTATGATTTTTCGTAGAAATTCCTTTATTTTTTTCAAATTTATGATATATAGAAAAATTAAAATAAAAAGAAAGTGCTTTAAAAAGTTTATCAAGCTATATTTATTAAAATCAAAATATGTAAAAAATAAGTAAATATTATACTAAAAATAAGTTGGTTAATTCGTAAACGAGATTTAAAAAAACAGTACTTTCAATATTACATTCAATATTTTGATAGAAGTTTTTATTAATTTTTGCTTATTTTTTTTTAAATAGTTTCTGCGATATTATTTATTTTATAATCCGATTGTAAAGTAAATTCATAATCAACTTAAATATTTCCTTATGAAATGAAATTTAAACAAAATTATCAAAATACACAAGCCATTTAACGCATTGGTGTGTGCATTACATATTATTGCGCTCTCGTGCATATGACAACGAACCGCAACCCATTGACGCATTGGTGTGCGGAAACCTTAATACAAGTGATGCCTGCTACGATACTTAGGAAAAAGGAAAAAAATATTGGCATCACATCAGGTTTACGAACTCGGTTGTAAAATACTAATATAATAATTGTAGCGTGAATTGATAAATTGAATTTATAAATTGAATTTAAAGTGAATTTATCAATTCAGTGTAAGTGTGGATTACCACGTAGTAACGATCGCAACCATCCTATTTAATAATTGTAGGTTTTTTATAAATTTGAATATGTGATTCAGAATTTACTCGTAATAAATAAATTCCTATATACCATACGTGGATTTCGTTAATTAAATTTATAAATGTCTACTTTAAATATTTCCCGAGGGCGCCAAAAATGTTGCTTTGGCTCTAATTAGGTATTAAAACAGACAATGGTATTCGTAAAAAATATAGTTTCGTATGTTTTGTAAAAAGTATGTTTTCATAAATAACATAATTTTAATTTCTCTGACGACCGCCCGAAGGGTCGCGACCCACGGTTTGCGCACCACTGAATTAGGCGACCCCGAAAATTCCTCTGGCGGCCCCCGAGGGGTCGTGATCCACCACCGAACTAGACAAATTACTTAGTATTTTTTTACTCTAAAAGTACTTTACATTTTAGTTCAAATTTCAGTTATTTAAACATTTTTACTAAAATATTTTTTTCTTTTAAATTTTCTCATAAATTAAATCAACATATTTTTTAGAAATCCTAATATTTGATGACACTCGTTTATTTCGTGATTTCTTCAAACGAATCTTATTTTATTAATTACAAATAACACTCTCGTTATTACTAATAATTTCCGTTAATCGTCCGCCTCTATCAACTACTCTTAGATATTTTTAAATAAATAGCCTGGGATTTCCAAGAGATTACCAACAAAACCAGTTAACACGTCGCGTCGTTTATGTTTTCAGTCTTACCATGACTCTCTCGCAAGTCACAATTTTGTTGGCTAGCTTTACATTCATTGAATCGCAATTCACATTTCCTGGTAAATTTAGTGCACTTATTTGAAATCATTATTGGAAACTTAATTCGTTTCCGCAGCTTTTGGGTCTATAAAACATTGCACGAATGATCGAAATTGTGTAGAAGTTGAGGCTTGTCCTAGTGCAGTAGAACACTTGAAAATTGGAATTAGACCTGGCCAAATTTGCGGATTTAATGATAAAACTGCGAAAATTTGCTGTGGAGAAAATCATTTTGGGAAAATTAAACACATTAAAAACTAGACACATTCTTTATTAGATAATTTAATTTTTTTTATATAAATTTTCAATTGTAAGTTGAAAGTTATTAGTTATATTATCGACATTAAACAGAAAATAATCAATTTTAAATTAAAATTCATCAACATTACGTTGGGATTTTCAATTAAGAGTAATTAACTTTTAATGGGGAACAATTAATTTCAAATTAGGAATAATTACATCAAACTGACATTAATTTTTATCTCTAAATATATCATTGAACCATAAAAATATATTATAACTACCTAATATACGACTTTCATTATGCCTTTGTTTAATATTATGGTAGCTGGCATTTTCTTATTGCATTGTGGTATTTGCATGTTACATATTAGGAGTAACACCACCAAATGGTCATGTATTTTGAAATATATTAATAATAACACAAGCAAGATATTTCTGAAATATTTATTTTCATTTTTTCATTTTAATAATTAAACTAAAACAAGTTGAGAGGTTCCATAAAGCTTGAAAAAGTATTCTTTGTGCATTTTAAAATTTCCAAAAAGTTGTGTATAAATTTGTACCATTCAGAATCGTTAGTGGCAAAAATTATGAACATTCGGAAAAAATTGAATTTGAAATTACAAATTTAATTTGAATTTCACTTAGATTTCCGTAAAATTGCTTCTAGTATCATAGTGGGCAAGTGGGTGGTCAGTGGTGAGGTATATAAATGAACTATTAGTCTTGAACTATTAGACGGAGCTATAAGTCTTGACGGAATGAAGAAAAACATTGAAAAATTACGGATCACAAAAGAGTCATAAAAACTACATTCTTATATAATTTAGAACTTCCATGCAACTTAAAGTTTTTAACGGATGACCACACCAAGATTTTTAAATAGCTAGAGATGGAGATGGAACAAAATCCCACTAAGAATTTGGAAATTCTACAATGGGTATTTTATGATGGGGTTTGCTTCTATAATTCCACGAACGATTTGTAAAATTAGTAATGGATATTTTACGATCGGATTAATGGAACAATACCCCACGAATGATTCCTCATACCTGGAAGGACATATAAATAAATACGGTCATACCCGATACACAAATCAGTCAAGCAGTCATACTCAGTATGCACACAAATGCCCTAGCAGCACACAAATCAATCATACACAGTCACGCTGACAGTCACTAGATTGACACTCCGAGAAAAGTTTTCACAGTAAATTGCAGTACCGCCATTTCACTATTATAACATTTGTTTATTTGTAGATAAACTTCTCGTACCACAAAACGTGAGCGATATATTTATTTGCACCCGTAACAACCACAAATTGGTGACACCTACGTGATTTGTTCTAGAAGTTGATAATATACAAATATGGAATCAATGTATGGATATCAAAGAAACCTTACATGCGACACTAATCACACCGCCTCTCGTGCGTCTCATGATAACGCCTCCGCCATACAATACCAACTAAACTCTAGTCGCTTGCCGCAAAGCAAAATTCAACTTCTTCCTGGACAACCCGAATATCACGTATAACATGTGCGATGACATGAAAAGCACCGAGGTGGAATTTGGAGACAGTTTACCCATCGACCTTGCAACAAACGTCTGCGGTGGCGATTTCAACCGGCTACCAGACGACTTGCAAAAACAACGTCTACGGTATCGACTTCTTCAATCGTCTACCAGACGCCTGTCAACAAACGCAACAACAACGTTTACGATGACGTTTTCAACCGTTCTACCACAACTTCAACCAGTTATCACTGGCAGGGGGGTGATGTAGCGACCATGGGCCGCTAGTAATAAACACTTCCAGGTATGAATTGTGATGGAACATAATCACACTAAAAATTTGGAAATTCCACTGTGGGTATTTTACGATGTTTGTTTCTATGATTCAACGAACGATTTATAAATTCAGTAATTGATATTTTACTATCGGATTGTACGAACAATACCATACGAACGATTCCTCATACCTGGAAGGGCACCCCTGACACACAAATCAGCCAAGCTCTCATACACCGACACACATACCCCAGCACAAATCAGTCATACACAGTTACACAAAGACACGTTGCACTAAGCCTGTCACAAGATCGACAGCCCGAGAAAAAGTAACCACAGTAAGTTGCAGTTCCGTCATTTCTCTATTATATATTTGTAAATAAGTTTCTCGTACCACAAAACGTGAGTGATATATTTATTTGAACTCGTATAAATTTAAAAGTAATAACACAAAAACGCAGTATAATAATACGATTTTGTGACAGACCATATATTTTTCTAAAATCTGCTTGTATTAACTCTAAAAATGGCGTAAAAACTGCCTGAAAAGGAAGAATCAGTCTTTTAATGGTGCGTGCCATTGGAGAGAGACTGAAATCTTACAATGGAGTCTTCAGTGATAAACTACCGATTTCTAAGTCAACACTCGAAAGAACTTTCGAAGATTCCAAGAAGAGGGAATTGTAAAAGATATTCCGAGAACTGGCAGACCAAAATCTGCAAAAACTGCAGAAAAAAACGAAAATCTGTCTTTTATTACTTATAAGTAAAGAACCTTATTCAGGTACACGAAATTGGTAAAATTTATGAACTGAACGAAGTTGAATCGATAGAAGTTGGAAATTCTGTGAAATATTAGGTGAAAAATGTAATCTTGATAGAACTTTTTTAATGTTGTTTTCTCTGATAACGCTACTTTCTACTAGAATGGTAAGGTTAATAGGCACAAATGTCGTTATTGGGCTTAAGAAAATTCACGTTTTATAAGAGAAGATCATACTCAGAGAATACTGGGAATCAATGCATGAGCTGAAATTATGTTTTTGAAATTAAGTCATCATCGTCATCATTGAGCAGCATGTCTCGACCACTGGTGGACATAAGCCTCTCTTAACCTAGACCATATTGCTCCGTCTTGGGCACCCTGGATCCAGTTCGGGGAAATCCTTCGTAAATCGTCCGTCCATCGGGTCGGCGGTTGTCCTCTGTTTCTATGTGCTTCGTCTCTGGGGCGTTAGTAGAGTAGATTTTGTGACTTCTAGTATTCTTTTCGTCCATCTGTTGTCCGACATTCTTCCCACGTGGCCAGCCCAGTTTCATTGTATGTGCGTGACTCTTTCAATTGTATCCGTAACTTTTGTTCTTCTGCGTAGTTCTTCATTTCTGTTTTTGTCTCGCAATGTTACTCCTAACATAGACCTCTCCATGGCTCGTTGAGTTATTCTTATTTTATTAACAGTTCTTTGTGTTAATGTTGGTGTTTCCGAGCCATATGTCAATACCGGGAGAACGCACTGGTTGAACACCTTTCTTTTCAGGCACATCGGTATGTCTGTTTTTAATACGTGTCTCAGCTTGCCAAAGGCAGCCGAAGTCACTCTTATTCTACTGTTTAATTCGCAGGTCTGATTATCTCTTGTAATATGTTACGTATTGAATTTCCTTGCTTTCTATCATTAGGTTGCAACTGGGAACTAAGTTTGTCATAAATTGTGTCTTGGCGATGTTGATTTTTAAGCCTACTTTTAGGCAGGCTGCGGATAGTGCTGAAACCATTTCACTTTCCTCGTCTAGTCGGTCTGATTGCCAGATCATTACGATATCGTCAGCAAAACGTAGGTGTTTAAGCTTCTCTTCATTCACATTTATGACTTTATTGTCTAATTTGATCTTTTTAAACATATATTCTATCAGGGTTGTAAAAAGTTTTGGGGAAATTGTGTCACTTTGTCGGACACCCTTTTTGATCTTGAACTGAACTGTTTTCGCATGAATTTTTACTTCTGCCGTTGCCTGCTCATATATATGTTGTAGTATAGAAATTTAGCGGTGGTCTATAAGACAGTTCGCGAGGGCCCTAAACAGTTCATGATGGTTTATGGAATCGAATGCCTTTTCGTAGTCAACGAATGTTAGTACTACGTGCTTGTTGTATTCTATACTTTTTTTTATTAGCGATTTTATCACCTGAAGATGGTCATTTGTTCCATATTCGGCTCGAAAACCTGCTTGCTACCCTGGCCAATAGAGGTCCAGTTTATTTGTAAGCCGTGCGGTAATGATTTTGGTGAATAGTTTATATAGGTGTGTCAACAGGCTTATCGGTCTATAGTTCTGTAGGTATGTGATACTGCCCTTCTTGTACATTATCACAATGATGGAATTATTGAAGAGTTTGGTTATTGCTTTGAGAAGTTCTCTTTCTTCCAGTTTGATGGCTTTTACACTAACACCGTCTTCACCAGGTGCTCTATTGTTCTTCATTTCTGATAATGACTTCAGGACCTCTTCTTCGTTTACCTCTGGCATCTCTTCCGATCCTTGGTTCAATATATGGGGTATATTTTCTGGTGGTTCTGCTTCACTCTGGTTTCTATATAGTTTCGTGTAAAAGTCCTCTACAATCTACAAAATTTCCTCTGTGCTGTTCGTTATTTGTCCTCTAACTTTCTACTTTAGTTATTTCAGCTTTTGCCCTACTCAGTTTATTACGTAGTACCTTCATGCTCTTATTCTCTCTACTGTAGTCACCCATTTGCTGTTGTAGCTTCTGATATCAGTTCTTTCAGCTTTCGTTATATCCTTATTCAGCTGATTCAGCTCATTTTTATGCTATGGATGTTTTCCCAGTAGTATACTTCTGTCTCATCAAATTTTTAGTGTTTGTAGAGAGTTATCCTCATTTTCTATTTATTTCAAGCAGTCTTTCTTTTGGGCGGTGCTGATTGACTTCACTATGTTTTTATTTAGATACCTCGAGGATCTTATTTGTATAAGCTTACTTGTATTACTTACTTAGCGTACTTGTATTAGCGACTTTCAGATTTTCCTTTATCGTAATTTTATATATTATGGGAGTAAATGTGCCTAATTGGTCCGTGTTTTCATACTGTTATTGGTCCGTAATGAAAATTTGGATGGCAACAGATATATGCAACTGTTAGAAAATCAAGTAGTTCCTAGTGTAGATGCCTAATGTATGCGCTACTGGTATTGACGCGCAGTCCGAAAATTTAGTACGTTTGGATCATTGCGACACTAACGAATGTTTTTAATGTCAAACATTTATTCTAAAAATCGTAATAAACTTGTAAAAAAACATTAAAACATATTGTTTTCCCATTTGGTAGTCAACCCCTCATGACTCTTGTAAGATTAAAGATATGGGGTTTTTGTGTATGGGGATGTATTTTTTTTTTTCATTATTTTAAATACTATTTAAGTTAGGGTTTTTTTTCATCCACTAGCAATAGCTCCACGATATATGACTCTTTAGTGATACTCAAATTTTCATATTATTTTTTTCTTCAATCGATTAAAACTTATAAACGGGACGAAACCCGGGACTTTTCGGATACCCTCGATTTAAACAGAATATAGACTTAGTGAGTAGGGCGTGCGAAGACAAGTTGAAGGCTGGCAGCAACGAGACCGAAGCCTCGTCTGTGATCACCTGATTCGACTCTTATTACAAAAAAAATCAGAACGCTCTGGAGGAGCACAATATCTAAAAGGTTGTTTCGGAATGTTTAGAATAAGCTTATTATATTAATTTATAAGCTTATTATATTAATAAGTTTAGAAAATTTCGAAAAGTTTAGAATAATCATTTTTGATTAAAAATAATGTATATTTTAATAATTATAAAGTAATCTTAAATATACTTATTTTTCAGAATGCAAGGAATACTACAGAAATTACAAACCAACACCAAAACGTAATGAATATGAACTTGGAAGCAAATTCATTTATTCATCCAAATCAAATAATTTAAAAATGAATCTAAAATTATTATTTCTTAAATTCTGTTATAAATGTTAGTAATTTAAAAAAAATCAGGCAGCTCTAGGCTATGGATATTCAGGCAAAATAAATTGGGCATGTGTTGGAACCTTGATAAGCGACAAATTCATCCTAACTTCAGCTCAAAGTCTAAACCACCACACACAGTAATGATAAAAAAACCAAATACTTATTTTAACTTTTAAATTTGCAGTGGAGAAGTAAAGGTAGTCCGTCTGGGCGATATTAACTTATCTTCGGATTCTGATGACGCCAACGCCAAAAATTATAAAATCAAAAAAATAACTCCTCATACATATTTTAAACTTCCGAAGCTTTATCATGATTTGGGCTTGATAGAATTGCAAGAAGTTGTTCAGTTTAACGAAGACGTATGACCGGCTTGTCTACAAACCGATGATAAATTTATCGGAGATTTAGTTTTAACTGGGTGGCACTACAAAGGAAGTGTAATAAAAATTGCCATATCGGATTACACAGAGGTTGCAGTAGTAGATTGGGATCTATTTTTCCAAAAGAATGACATTGAAGAACAATATCCAAAATTAAGTAATGAAACTCATATTATTGCCGGAATGATTATCGATAGGGGACCTTGCCAAGTAACTGAAAATATTCCCCATAAATTTTGAAATGGTTTTAAAATCTTTTTTTTTTTTAGTCGGTTGATTATGGAAGTCCATTGGGGACCTTTATTCCAAATATGGAAAATGCACTAACTGTTGCTGCTACTAGCAGTTTACCCTTATTGTGCGAACGACCAGGAATTTACAATAAAGTTGCTGCGTATTTGCCATGGATTGAGACATATGTTTGTAATTGAAAACTGAAAATATAATTCATTCTGGATCGACCACAATCCTTGTTAGTTAGAATGATGCGCTGAGCAATCCTGACATTTAAAAATGTTAATGAGCTTAGGAGTTGAAGACTCTATGTGTGGGAGCGAACACAAAAAAATAGGGGCTGTTGTTTTGTATGTTTTCCACATTGATTTCTTGACCTATATTCGTTGGAAGACCTTCCAGGGTGTTATCGTTCAAATTTTGACACGTATTACCAACATTATCCATTCTAGGATTCAAGGGTGAACTAAACAATAGTTTATTGAATAATTTATTAGGATATGAATTTTCCAGCAGGATGTCTCTTACCATCCCTAGGCAATGAGAAATAGGGTAATCAAATTATCACACCTTGATTTTGTGATTGAATGACTAAGGATGGTGAGAGACATTCTGCGGGAAAATGCATATCCTAATAAATTAGTCAATAAACTATTATTTAGTTCACCCTTGAATCCTAGAACGGATAATGTTGCAAATACGTGTCAAATTTGAATAAAAACACCCTGGAACCTCTACCAACGAATAGAGATCAAGAAATGTTGGAAAAAAATGTTGGAAACACACAAAACAACAGCCCCTCTTTTTTCTATTCGCCCCTATATATAGAGTCTTTAACTCCTAAGCTCATTAACAATTTTAAATGTGAGGATGTCAGGATTGCTCAGCGCTAAACTAACAATAATATTTTTACAAAAACAAAAACCAAATTAGAAACATGAGAAAAATCGAATGTAGTTTATAATATCCCTTGTCTGAATTTTAATAAAATGTATATAGGACAAACATATAGGTATCAATCGGGACGCATCACGTCTCACAGAAGTGACTGCAAAATAAAGAAAATATCATGTGCCCTTTCGGAACATGTCATTCCAAACAAACATTCCATGGATTTTGACAAAGTAAGAGTATTATGCACAGACAACAATCACCACAAAAGAATTTATAAGGAAATGTTTTACATCAAGAACGAGGAAACTAGTATGAATAAGAAAACAGATGTTAATAATCTCAGCATTATCTATGATTACTTGCTAAACTAGAAAATCTTCTTTCTCTTTCTCATAAAACGTAATCGGTTGTTTTTATTTTATTTTTAGTTTTTTCAATTTTTGCATTTTGTTTTGAATTTATTAATCCTTCAAATTTAATTTTGTTTTTTAATTTTGGAATCTCTTTAACTATTTAAACATGAGGGCTTAACCCTGTTATATATGTATATATATATATATATATATATATATATATATTTATATATATATATATATATATATATATATATATATATGTATATATATACATATATATTTGTCCAGTATTGTTTATGATGCTGTTTTTTACGGTTGGCCTCACGTTACTAAATATTTATATAAAACCTGTCACAAGACCATGTGAGTGTAACTAATAAATACAATTGTTGTCTAGTTGTCTTGATAAAGGAAATAAAGGGAATCTTCGTCAAGCCAAGAAAGCTCGAGTTTATAACCAAGCGTTTCTTTTACCCAACCAATAGTTCTGACTGCATCCTCATTAAACCTATATATATATTTTTCCTTGTAAAAATATACTACGTTATATATATATATATATATATATATATATATATATATATATATATATATATATATATATGTATATATATATAAATAAATATACATATAAATACATATATATATATATATATATATATATATATATATATATATATATATATTTATATATGTATTCATAATTTTTCTGAGGTGAAATAGTTATGGAGATGGAATAGTTGCTGTAGGGTAGGGTGGAATAGTTTTTGAGGGTGAAATAGTTCATGCGAATGGAATAATGTGGAGAATTTAGAGGTGTACGCCACTGTGACTAGTGACGATGAAAGAACTGTATGGTTTTTTCAACCCTGTATGCAACCCACAATCTAACGATGGTGAAACCTACAAAATTTGAAGGTACATGCCACTGGCGCTTTCATCGCCACTTGCTATAGTCAATTATTGTAAATTTACTGCCAAACTGTGCCAATGAAAACGCTTTAGGAAGCGTTGCCTAGCAATGGGGTTTTTGAAACAATATGCAATTCAAAGCCCGCTCTTTTTTTAAAGGCGGTAGAAGTCTATAATATTTAGATAAGAAATAGTTATTTACATAAGAGTGCGGCGACATTGATTTTACAATGCAACAGCCCGTTTGGGGAACGGGCCCGAAGGGGCTCTAAACAAAAAGATTTTGATTATTTACAATATTGGAAATTATTTAATTTTGTAATGTTGGTACTCACAAACTTTGACATTTTTACTAATTAAAATTTATTAGGTTCGTCATATGTCATTTTTCCACGTGTCAGACGCACAGAAAAATTTAAAAAATCACTTGTATTTTTTACATTATCGTGACAAATATGATATATAGTAGCGTTTTCTAAATTAGATTTTATAGTCTTATATTTAATTTATTTTGTGTCTCTGAAAGATTAGAATTTACTGGTCACTTTACCGCATCGTGGCCGTTCTTTACAACATTGTGTGTAGAAATCTAGTTTCGCTGGTGTATACATAAATCAAAGCTTGCTTTACAATTCAGGAGCCCAAATGTATATTGCCACATTTTCCTCATTTAGGATCCGAAGTGCGCTGCGGCCCGTATATGGTCTGGATTTATCCACTGAAATATATACTAACTGGAACGAGCGCTGGCTTCTAAGTTTGTGCCGGTAGAGACAGAGGTCCCAAGGGGAGCCCTCGTATCGCTCTGTCTTCGTCTAGTACAGTCCTAGGAAAAAACCTAATGTATAGTATAAATATATCTATTTTATTTTATACATGTAATATATTAACTTTGAATTCCTCCAGAATGCTGAAGATTGGTCTGTCGACGGAGTCGTAGCCTTTTTTTAAATCAACAAAGGTAACCACGGTGTTTCTACAAGATCGTATTTGCAAGATTGTCTTCAGATATATATATATACACATATATATATATATATATATATATATATATATATATATATATATATATATATATATATATATAAATATATATATATATATATATATATATATATATATATATATATATATATATATATATAATACTAGTAGCACATGACAAGATATTATTAGTTTTAATATTTTGTGTGGATAAATACTTGATTTGGTTTGATACAAATAGCTTTTCGCTCTGACTGTACCACATCCTCCCACTCTCGAATTCACTGTTGTCTAGACAAGCTCCCTCCTTGGCAAGCAAACAGTGGCAGGGCTCCCCTTGGGACCTCTCTCTATACCCGCACAAGCTTAGAAGCCAGCGCTCGTTCCAGTTAGTATATATTTCAGTGGATTTATCTACCGCTTTGCAGTGTGCAACTAATCTAAGCCGGGCTAAACCAGCAATTTTTGCCACAATAAGATAACATACACGCTGCCACGAGTTATTTTTCGGTGTCTATCGAAAAGTTTTTTAAAAACAAAACTAATTTTTATTTAGGGAATTTTATTCACTCTACTAACAATAGACTTAAGAATATTATATTTGTTAACTGACAGTGTGACGACTAAAATTATATTACAATTGATTCAAAACATACAATGAATAATAATTATACAATGAATCTAAAATATATAATGAATGTGGTTTGGAATAATGTTGACTTCTAATAGTCGTGGAAATGCAACTTCGGCACTTTTTCCGTGGGATTTGCAATTCGGCGTTTTGCAATTGCAATTCAGCATACGTCTTCCCGTGTTGGCCTTGGATGAAGGTCTTAACTCCTCCGGGGCTAAGATTGAGCATCCGTAGTAGCAGGTGCGAGATTAGATGACGATTTGGGTTTCTCTGGGTTCTGCTTGGTGGGTTCTTTGATACAATTTATAAAACAAATAAGAGATTAATTTAATAGTTATTAAATATAATATTAATGTCCAAATACTCGGTTTGTTGGAGAACAATGGTTTGTCCATGATGTCTTCCAGGTTCATGTTTTGTAGGTCCAAGATATGTTGAAGGTTGAAAATAAGTATTGAGTTCGTTTAAGTTGTCGGATTCGACATATATAGGCTTTATTTTCAACTTTTTGTTTATTCTAATTTGATTTTCAAAATTAAAATTTTGGTAAATTAATTCTAATATATATGTTCCGTTCATAGAGAAGGTGTCCTTAGTTTTTCCGCACTGTTGCACAATTATTACTTCTTTGGGAATAATTAATATCCATTTATTGTTCTCTATTTTTTTGCTCTTTTTTTTTATTTTTTAATTCTTTATTTATTTCTTAGTGATGCATCTCGTGACACACGAATTCCTCGTTTCTTATCTCATTGCATTTTTAATTAAATTGCATATACTAGTATTCATTTAAAGTTAGGTACTTGGTTTGGGAAAAATGGTTTTATATTGTCCTTCAGTTGGAGTGGGTAATGGATATAGGCGGTAGAGATTTGTATTATAAACACTATTTGAGTTTCTCTAGTGTAACTCTTAATTTTCATTATTTTTTCAAATGATAGTAAATCTTTTAATTTTGGTTCAAATGGTAATTTATTTTCTTTAAGCTGATCGTTGATGAATTTAAGTTCTTGTAATAATTCCGTGGGTTCGATTAGTGAATTGTGCAAATTGATGTTTCTATTTTTTTTTTATATTTCCTAAATTACTTGTAAAGGTGTTGTAATTTGGAAAAGAACTGTTTGCAATAGCATAAATTCATACAATTCGGTGTATGCTGTGTTTTTGTTTTTTTACTTGTTCTATTTGTGTAATACGTGCATCCAAAATTAATTGATTGTGTGCTAGCTTTTGTGTGTCGTTACTAAATTTATATGTTGCCGATCCTAGAAAGGTGATTTGTTCTTTAATGATCGTTTTGAATTTTTCTCGGTTATTTATTAAAACAGAGATAGCTGCATCGTATTTTTCAGCATCAGTTGGGTCAAGATTGCCTGTTAGTACTTATATTACTGAACCTAATCCATTAATGATACCTCTTTTGGTTCTCTTATTTAGTAGGGGGTTCATTTGTTGAATTTGGTTAATTATTTATTTGGTTATTTTTATTATTATTTGTTTTTAACCAGAAGGACCTCCCCGTGGTTCCGACCTTCACGAGGTTCCTTGCTGATCAGGCCCTGTTCGTACATCATAGCCACTCCTCAAAGCCATGAGGTCGGTAGCTATGAATCCCGTGCTAGCTTTTCTGTGTCATTACTAAATTTATATGTTGCCGATCCTAGAAGGGTGATTTGTTCTTTAATGATCGTTTTGAATTTTTCTCGGTTATTTATTAAAACAGAGATAGCTGCATCGTATTTTTCAGCATCAGTTGGGTCAAGATTGCCTGTTAGTACTTATATTACTGAACCTAATCCATTAATCATACCTCTTTTGGTTCTCTTATTTAGTAGGGGGTTCATTTGTTGAATTTGGTTAGTTATTTATTTGGTTATTTTTATTATTATTGGTTTTTAATCAGAACGACCTCCCCGTGGTTCAGACCTTCACGAGGTTCCTTGCTGATCAGGTCCTGTTCGTACATAATAGCCACTCCTCAAAGCCATGAGGTCAGTAGCTATGAATATACGGGATTCATAGCTACTGACCTCATGGCTTTGAGGAGTGGCTATGATGTACGAACAGGACCTGATCAGCAAGGAACCTCGTGAAGGTCGGAACCACGGGGAGGTCCTTCTGGTTAAAAACAAATAATAATAAAAATAACCAAATAAATAATTAACCAAATTCATTAAATGAACCCCCTACTAAATAAGAGAACCAAAAAAGGTATGATTTATGTATTAGGTTCAGTAATATAAGTACTAACAGGCAATCTTGACCAAACTGATGCTGAAAAATACGATACAGCTATCTCTGTTTTAATAAAAAACCGAGAAAAATTCAAACCGTGCCCTTCATCACCGTGCCCTAAGCAGACGCAACGACCCCAAGAAGACCTCTTTCTGCAATCGTGCCGCAAGGGTCTCTGCCGGTTTACGGCAGGCAGGAATGATTTTCAGATTGGAGACGAGCGAGTCCTTGATGCCTAACATGCACCCAATTACCAGGACGACGAGCTTCAATGAGTAACCTGAGTGCAGCTTCCGAAGCTCAAAGAGCAGGTCTTGATATTTTGTCCACTTTTCCTCCTTCTTGACGTAGATGTTATTTTCAGCAGGAGCCGAAAATTCAATAACAAACATCTGCTTTGAGGAGTGGTTCAATAGAACTACGTCAGGCTTGTTCGCCGTTATCTACCTGACGGTGGAGATCTAGAAGTTCCAATAGATTTGACAACTATCATTCTCCACAACGAACTAAATATTGTTCGGGACATAGGGCAGAACTGGTGACCGGTCTATCGCATAATGATGTCTTAAATGAAAGTATAACACTCTCAATGCTGCATTGTGGCGATGAATATAGACCGAAACTGCATACACCGGCAATGCCGCCAATATATGCATTAATGTTTCAGGGGCCCTGTGACAAGCCCTACAGCTCACATTCAGCACCTCTATACCCATCACGCGGCTGCGATAGACCAAGGTGTTAATTACACCTTTTTGCGCAGCGCAAATGAAACCCTCAGTCTCAGACTTCAGTCCACTTGATCTCAGAAAGGCAAATGTATGCCTTTTGGATAAGCCAAGGCTTTTTATGTTCTTGAAGAAAACACTATGCATTGACTTATCCATATGCCTTCTCATGAATATGTCTTGCTCGGAGATTCTGACATGGGCTGTAAGACGGAACAAATTGAGCTAGGCAATGGAGTGTGGTCGAGCTCGCTCAACGTCAAAGTCAAGACCGAGTTCATCTGCTGCTGTTTTTGCTGCCTTAAACAAAAATGCCCCGATGCCTCTCGTGATCTATGACAAGAAGCAACAGGGGATCTGAACTTTGGATGATCCTACAGGCTACACCCAAGATTACCCTGTTATGAAGAGACTCTAAGCTCAAAAGTCCTCGGCCTCCCTGGTTTCGTTGAAGATATAATCTCGGAACGGACGATTTTGGATGCAAACTGCGCTGTAGATACATCATTTTTCGAGTATCCCGATCAATCTGCTTCAACTCATCCACTAACCATTTTACTGCTCCAAGAGTAGTCCTATGAGTAGAGCAGGATCGGAACGGCAAGAATATTTGTGGCAAAAATCTTGTTCTTCCCCAAAAGTTCTGACGACCAGATTCGTCGGAGTAGATTTTTGTACTTGCCGCAGAGAGACTTGTACTTGCTTTTTTACCTGGTGTGACGCTTGGATGTGGCACTGCTCCACGTACTTGTAAGCCTCTCCGGCACTCAGATGTCTCAGAACGCTTTCGTCAATGAGTTGAGCATCTTCATAAAAACACTCGCATCGTCCTCTTTTGAGATGAACCTGGGCGCATTTGTCCCAACCGAACTCCATGCCAATAGCATCAGTGTACTCCTGTACTAAGCGCAATGACTGCGTTAGTTCTTGCTTGCCGGAAGCATAGACTTTCAAATCATCCATGTAAATCAAGTGCGTGATCTTATGCTTCCGGTTACCGAGTCTACCACAGTCATAACCCTTTGCAACGCGCAAGGCTACGGACAGCGGCAACAGTGAGTTGCAAAACAGAAGCGAACTCAAGGAATCTCCCTGGAATGCTCCTCTTCTGTATGATATCAACTTTGTCCGAACTCGGTCCCGTCGGGATATTATCGAGAATCGAGTCTTCCAGAGTGACATCAGTTGTTTAATGCATCTCACCAGTGTATCGGGTACCGCAAGACATTCCAGCAAGTGAATAATCAGCTCGTGAGATGCTGTGTCGAATGCCTTACGATAATCGATCCAAGCCATAGATAGGTTGCGCTTATATTGAACGGCAAGTTTTCCTTGCAGCCGCCCACGCCCCTTTTATAGCCTCGCTCGAATATTTTCGGTAGTACAGGAGTCGTGTGAAAATCTTATAGCACGCATTTAGGCAAGTTATAGGCCGGAAGTTCTGAGGCTGAGACAAATCACCCGTTTTAGGTAGTAAAACGGTTCTCCCCCTGACAACCCACTCCGGAATGGGCCGCTCACCATTAAGCCAGGAATTAAATACCCTGGCCATACGCTTATGCGTGCCTCGGAATTTCGTCCTCCAAAAGGTATTAATTCCGCCCAGGCCTGGTGCGGCAAAATTTTTGATTCCCTAAAGGGTTGATTCGCCAATTTCTTCCGGGGTTATCGGGTTGCACACCGCTAGTCTTAATGAGATCTTGAACGCAACGGTTTCGACCCCTAGTATATTTCCCTCCAGAAGACTTCGAAATCCTGCACCTCCGGCAATTCCTCTGGGATAGAGTTTGCCCGCTGGAAGAGCATCGAAGGGTTTGTCTTGAACTTGTTGCTCTCGACCAACCTTCGCCTACTCTTAATAAGGGACTTTCTTGCAACCACAAGACTGCGAACTCTATCCATGCTGCGCTGCTTCTCAACAGCATGCACCGCTGCATTCAGCGTGTGTTGGGTCTGGCGAATACGACGCGCGATGCGCCGGATTTTTGGCGCAAAAGGTTTCATCTCTCCATCACACACTGAATTTGAGAAATATCCTGCCTAGCGGTTCATATCTTCTTGTCTATCTTTTCAAGGCGACATTCGAATTTCCCCTCAGCCTCAGTGCTCTCACCACATGGGACCGAGGAAGAAGTTTTGTCGCCTCTCGATAGATCATTTCGTTCAGGAGCAGGATGTCTGGATCCTCTGGGAGGTTCCTATCGAGTGATTCGTCCGCTGCAACTACATCGTGCGCTCTGGGTGGTGGACTTTGGTGGAGAGACTTTTTGTTCGGTAGCATCTCCAAATTAAATTTTATGTCTACTTATATGTGTGTTTGTAACTCGTACATTGTTATGTCTTATTCGATCGTAAATTTTTACATGTTTAATAAATTTACCATGTGTTGTGTCATACGCTAAATAAATAAATTTATCTGCACGCTTCGCAGCGGGGAAACCTAATCTAACCAGGATTAAACCAACGGTCTTTGCCTCTTTGTCCTATATTGGATCGACAGTTCGCGCTGCCGCGCGTATGCTGTCTTCATTTATCTGTCCGCTTCGCGCCCGGCAACCTAGTCTAACCGGGGTTATACCAACGGTCCTCGCCAATTTGAGCTATATTGGATCGATAGTTCGCGCTGCCGCAAGTATTTTGTACTGATTTATCTGCCCGCTTCGCGGCGAACAACCTAATTTTACCAGGGTTAAACCAACGGTCCTTGCCATTTTGTCCTATATTGGATTGAGAGTTCGCGCTGCCGCGCGTATGTTCTCTTTATTTATCTGTCCGCTTCGCGGCGGGCAACCTAACCTAACCGGGGTGAAGCCAACGATACGTGCCACTTTGTCCTATATTGAATCGAGAGTTCGCGCTGCCGCGCGTATGTTGTATTAATTTATCTGCCCGCTTCGCGGCGAACAACCTAATCTTTTTTTTTTTTATTTGTGGTTTGGGGGAAGCTCTACCAGCCTGTGTGTGAGGCTCGCACTCACTAAACCCCTACTTCCACTTGGCTTTGAGTACGCCATCCCGGTATCGCTTGCGCATTCCTTCAGGGTGGGCAGCCCGGACGGTTATTTTACCGCCCTAGTTAATCTATTTATCTTTGGCTTTCTCTCGTGATTCGCTCTTCTAACGAGCTCTTTCTTCTTCTTCCTTCCGTGTAATTATTTTACGGATTATACCCTGTATTCTAACCCAGTTTTCCTCGGACTCCAGCATTTTATTTACCACATCGCTTTCCTCTTTATTTCTGGTAGGCCTATACGTTCTTTTTCCCAGCGCTTGAATTGGAGGATCGTGTGTGCGACGTTGTCTTCAGCTCCACAGTACTCACAAAAGGTATCCGTTGCTTTTCCGATTTTGAATAAATAATTACGGAAGCAGCCGTGGCCGCTGAGTACTTAAGTCATGTGCTAGTCTATCTCTCCATGTGTCCTTGTGGCCCATTTATAGATATGTGGAATAATGCGCCTTGTCCATGTTCCTGTTTTTGAGTTATCCTATAGATTTTGCCGGGTCTCGTACGTCAGGTCCGTGGCAGCTTTTTTGATGTCCTGTTTAGACATATTGCCTTGGCGTTTCAATGAATAGGTGTTTTTTCTCTGCGACACTAGCACCTCTATGGGTGCTATTCCTGCAATTACAAGAATGGGTTCCCTGGATACCGTTCTGTACGCACTACTAACTCTTAGTGCAAGTTTCCGTTGCACTGTAGCCAGTTTGTTTCTTGTCTTTTGTACCATCATGGCCCTATACCAAATTGGTGCTCCGTCAAGCATCACAGAGTGTGCTACCGAACATAGGAACTTCATCTTGCTGACAGTGGGACGTCGCACGTTTGGCATTAGCTTTTCCAGCGCAGTGGTGGTTCTATACGCTTTCTCCGCCGCTTTGGAGACATGGTCGCTAAATGAGAGGTTTTTGTCGATAAAAACACCTAAGTACTTAACTGCACTTTTCGGTGATATTATGGTATCTTTGATCTTCAAAGTTATCTCACTTAACTGTCTCTTACCCGCCTGTCTTCTCTGGGGCTAGCTTTAGGTCCTTTTTCTCCAGCCACTCGTCCACCAGCCTCATTGCTTCGTTCGCCTTGTCCAGTACTATGCTTTCGGTTTTTCCACAGATTGTGATAGCTAAGTCGTCCGCGAAACCGACTATCTCGACTCCTTTTGGCATTCTTATTCTGAGCACTCCGTCATACAGAATGTTCCACAAAGTTGGGCCCAGTACAGAGCCTTGCCGAACACCGCTGGTGATTTCTAGCTCAAGTGTTTTGTTTTCTGACTGTATTGCAATTTTCCGGTTATCCAGGTAGCTTCTTATTATGCGGAGTAGGTATGCGGGGAGTCCTACTTTTGTCGCTTCGTCCATTATGTGTTGCCAGCTTGCAGAATTAAACGCGTTTCTGATGTCTAGCGTTATGAGGATACATATCTCTACTGTCCTCCACGTTCCCGCTTTGGCTGACCTCGCCGTTTCTACCACCTTTCCAATGGCGTCAATCGTTGACCTTCCTGGCCTAAAACCGAACTGTCTCTCGGACATGTTTATTTCCGCTCTTATTCTTACTACGAGAAGTTGCTCCAGCAGTTTGCCTGCCACGTCCAGAAGGCACAGTGGTCTCTATCCGGCGGCTTCATGGGTGTTATTTAGATTTTTTTTGAGTAGAACCAACTTCGCGACTTTCCATATCTTTGGGAATTGTCCTAGTTGGAGACATCTATTCATAGCCTCGAGTATGTATTCAGGTTTTTTACACGCTGCGAGTTTTATGACCTCTGGTGGAATTCCGTCGGGCCCTGGGGTCCTGCCATCTCGGATACGATCTTTAGCTATTCTTTGTTCTTCTAGGGTGAATTCAAGAATTTCGCTTACCGTTGGCTGCACCCAGTTCGGTACCTTATGTTTGGGAAAAAGAATGCCGGTTATTTCCATGATTTTTTCAATGGGGAGTTTTGGCGGGGGGTATCTAGCCTTTAACCCTCTTGTGACTATTCCGTAGGCGTCTCCCCACGGATCATCGTCTACTATATGGCACAGTTTCTTCCAGTGTTCTTTCTTAGAGGCATTAATTTCCCTTCTTAAGCTTTTTTTCGTATTCTTATAATCCTCCCTGTATTTAGATGTCTCTTCCTTGAGTTCAGGGTTTTTCTTGATGGTCCTCTGGAACTTTCTTCTTAGTGTGATGCATTTTTTCCTAAGTTGGGCGATGTTTTCATTCCACCAGCAGACTTTCCTTTTATTTTCATTCTTTTTACGGTTTGGTAATACATCGTTGCATACTCTGGTGATGACCGCTACCATTTCCTATGCTGTAATTTCCTGTGCTCTGTCGGTTTCTGTCTCGAGTCGTTTTGTCAGTTTTTCTTCGTTTAGGTGCTTGATTGACCAGCCCTGTGTAGTCATTGTCGTATGTGTAGTTGGTCTTTTTTTGTCTTTCGTTTGTATAGTGTAGTGTATATATCTATGGTCGCTTAGGATTTCCCTGTCTAGTACCTCCCAACATTTCACTTTCCCCCCGAGATTTTCGGTGAGAGTGAGATCTATAATGGATCGTGACGTTCTTCGTTCGAAGGTGGGCACGCATAAACCCACGGTTTTAACCTTACTTAACCCACGGACCGTGGGTTTTAAACCCACGGTCCATGCCATTTTGTACTTTATTGAATCGAGAGTTCGTGTTGCCGCGCGTATGTTGTCTTGATTTATCTAACCGCTTCGCGCAACCTAATCTAACCAGGGTGAAGCCAACGGTCCACTTTGTCCTATATTGAATCAAAAGTTCACGCTGCTACGCGTATGTTGTCTAGATTAATCTGTCCGCTTCGCCGCGGACAACCTAATCTAACCGGGGTTAAACCAATGGTCCTTGCTATTTTGTCCTATATTGGATCGAGATGAACCTAACCTAAACAAAACTAACAAAACCTAACCTAGCCTAATCTTTTTTTTATGAGAAAGGGGAAAAGTTTTATAGGCACCCTCTAGCTGGGTAGTGCGGGATATGTGTATTCCCACTAAAACCACCTCCCCTCTTTTCCACATCTTGTCCCTAGCGCTGCAGTGGTTTGCACACTCTCGGGGTATTATCACTCGGCAACTATGGTTTCACGCTCTTTGGTTACTTTTTAATTTGTTGGCTTGCTTCCAGTCTCTTCTCATCTACTTCCTTGGCCTTCATTATGCTTCTTAGCATCTCCGCGGTTGCGTTCCAATTATCTTTACTTTCTAGCATGGTTTCGGTTATATTCTCGTTGTTCGACCATACACCAGTTTCCCTTGCCATCCCTAGTCTCAGCTTGTCCCATCTTTCGCAAAAGAATATCGTATGACACGCGTCATCTCTTTCGCCGCAGTACCAGCACAGATCGCTTCGCCTTTTGCCTAATCTGTATAGAAAGGCACTAAAGCACCCATGTCCCGTTAGCGCTTGGGTCACATGGTAATCGACGTTTCCGTGTTTACGCTCAGCCCAGATATGCACATCCGGAATCAATTCTCCCGTCCATGCGCCTTTTTTTGCCCCTTGCCAGGCATTTCGCACAACTCGCCATGGTGCGCTGCAGCGCATCTTTCTTAGATAGGTCTTGGCATTTTCTGAGAGCCATCAACCTAACCTGATCTAACCGGGGTTAAACCAATTGTTCTTGCCATTTTATCCTATATTAAATCGAAAGCTTCGCCCCTGCCGACGTTCACTTTTGTCGAGTTACTTGTTTTTTCTCATGCCTTCCTCTGCGCCCTGCTCTCCTGGGCCTATCCGCCTCCTCTTGGAGGCGTAGTGGCTTCAGGATGTTTACGGCTAGCTCGCAGCCAGCATTCCATTGCTCCTCCGAGTGCATCAATGACGCACCGTATCCAGCGGCAGTAATGCGTGCGCCAGAAATACACTCCCATCTCTGTCTCTCCTGCTGCAATCTGGGGCATTCCAGCAGGACGTGTTCTGCAGTGTCCGAGATCCCTAGGCACTGGGGACAGTCGGGTGTTACTGCTGCCCCTATTCGGTGAAGATACTCACAGAAGCCACCATGTCGCGTGAGTATTTGGGTGAGGTGATAATTCACATCACCGTACATCCAACAGATTCACGGATCGATGGATGGGATCAAGCGATAGGTCCAGCGACCGTTACTTGATGTGTTCCATCTTTCCTGCCACTGCGTAAGGGTGATCGCCCTTTCGGTCTGTGCTCGATCGTTGTCGGCCTCCGTCTATTAGGGATCGTCCAGGGCCGGCCCTTCTTCTTTTTATATTGTCGCATGCGCTCCTTAGCAAGCAGGTCTATTGGCGGCAGGCCAGCGATGATCTGTGCTGCATCTGCGGACACAGTCCGGTAGGCGCATGCGATTCGCAGTGCACTCGTCCTGTGTGCGGGGGCTATCAGTCTTAGGTTTGCGGGAACCTCCGTCATTTCTGCGAAGGTTGGCGCCGCATTCAGCAAGATCGACGTGCTAACGCAGGCGAGCACCCTTCTCCTGGCACCGCGCGGGCCTCCAATGTTGGGCAGTATCCTCGAGATAGCTGCGGCAGTTGTAGCGGATTTATTTCCGGCGTATCTGAGGTGCTCCTGGAAGTTGAGCCTCTGATCCAGCATCACTCCCACGTACTTTATGGCAGGTTTGCTCCTGATAGTGCATCCTTGGTAGGTAAGTACCATTGAGGTCCTAACCTTTCTGCCAGTGAAAAGCACAGCCTCAGTCTTCTGTACGCCCAGGGAAAGGCCGACTGACTCCATCAGTCAGGGCAACTTAATCTAACCGGGGTTAAACTAGCAGTCCTTGCAAATTTGTTCGATTGGATCGAGAGTTAGCGCTGCCGCACGTATGTTGTCTTAATATATCTGCCCGCTACGTGGAGGGCAACCTAATCTAACCAGAGCTATACCAACGGTCCTTGCTATTTTGCCCTACATTGAATCGAGAGTTCGCGCTGCCGCGCGTATGTTGGTTTGATTCGTCTGTCAGCTTTGCGGCGGGCAACCTAATGTAGCCGGGATTAAACCAACAGTCCTTGCCACTTTGTCCTATATTGCATCGAGAATTTGCGCTGCCGCGCGTATTTTGTTTTCATTTATATGTCCGTCTCGCGGCGGGCAACCTGATATAACCGGGATTAAACCAACAGTCCTTGCCAGTTTGTCCTATATTGGATCAACATGATCACAATGTGATCACAACATGATCACAACGGTAACTGCGAATTTGTCCTAGGTTAGGTCTAGAGTTTGCGCTGAGTTGCGAATGTTGTCTTGATTTATCTGCCTGCCTCGCGGCGGGTAACCTAATCTAACTAGGATTAAACCAACGATCTTTGCCACTTTGTCCTATATTGGATCGAGAATTTGCGCTGCCGCGCGTATGTTGTCTTGATTTATCTGCCCAAATCTAACCAGTGTTAAACCGAAGATCCCTGCCACGTTGTCCTATATTGGATTGAGACTTCGCGCTGTCTCGCGTATGTCGTTTAGATTTATCTGCCCGCTTCGCGGCGGGCAACCTAATCTTTCTGGGGTTAAACCATCGGTCCTTGCCACTTTGTCCTATATTGAGTCGAGAGTTCGTGCTGCCTCGCTAATGTTGTCTTGATTTATCTACCCGTTTCGCGGCGGCAACCTAATCTAACCGAGGTCAAACCAACGGTCCTTGCCACTTTGTCCTCCATTGTATCGAGAGTGCGCGATGCCGAGCATATGTTGTCTTGATTTATCTGCCCGCTTCGCGGACAAAGTGGCAATGACCGTTGGTTTTACCTCTGTTAGATTAGGTTGCCCGCCGCGAAGCGGGCAGATAAATCAAACCGACATACGCGCAACAGCGCGAACTATCGATCCAATATAGGACAAAGTGGCAAAGATCTTTAGTTTAACCCCGGTTAAATTAGGTTGCCACTTTGTCCTATGTTGTATCGAGAGTTCGCGCTGCCGCGCGTATTTTGTCTACACGGAGGAACAATGTAATGCTGGCTGCGAGCGAGCCGTAAACATCCTGAAGATACTTCGCCTCCAGGAGGAGGCGGATTGGCCCAGGATAGCAGGGCGAAGAGGAAGGCATGAGTAAAAACAACTAACTCGACAAAAGTGAACGTCGGCAGGGCCGAAAGCTCCGCCCCCACCCCCTCGAAGTAACGACTAGGGTCGGTTTCACGGAGGATCCATGAGAAATCCAACATAGGGGGATTTTTAGTGCGGCCGGGCGAGCCCTAACACTGGGAAATCACCAATCCCACACTTAAAGCCTTAGAAGAAATTTGAATATTTCCCGCAGAAAGTTTTTCCCCTTAAAAGAAAAAAAAAAGATTAGGTTACCCGGCGCGAAGCGGGCAGATAAATCAAGACGATATACACGCGACAGCGCGAACTCTCGATCCAATATAGGATAAAGTGGCAAGGATCTTTGGTTTAACCCCGATTAGATTTTTTGCCCGGTTATAGGTTGCCCGCCGCAAAACGGGCAGATAAATCGAAGAATTCTCGATCCAATATAGGACAAAGTGGCAAAGACCGTTGGTTTAATCCTGGTTAGATTAGGTTGCCCGCCGCGAAGCGGGCAGATAATTCAAGACAATATTCGCGGCGCAGCGCAAACTCTCGACCTAATCTAGGACAATTTGGCAAGGACCGTTGGTTTTACCCCGTTGGATTAACCCAGCTAAGATCAGGTTGCCCGCCGCGAAGCGGGCATATAAATCAAGAGAGCATACGCGCGGAAACGCGAACCCTCGATTCAATATAGGACAAGGTATCAAGGACCGTTGGTTTAACCCCGGTTAGATTATATAAGGTTAGGTTTTGTTAGTTTTGTTTAGGTTAGGTTTATCTCGATCCAATATAGGACAAAATGGCAAGTACCATTGGTTAAATCCCGATTAGATTAGGGCGCCCGCGGCGAAGCGCACAGATAAATCAAGACAATATACGCGGTAGCGCGAACTATCGATCCAAAATAGTACAAAGTGGCTAGGACCGTTGGTTTAATCCCGGTTAGATTAGGTTGCCCGCTCTCGATTCAATATAGGATTAAGTGGCAAAGATCCTTGGTTTAGCCCCGGTTAGATTAGGTTGCCCGCCGTGAAACGGGCAGAAAAATCAAGACAACATACGCGCGGCAGAGCGAATTCTCGATCATATATAGGACAAAGTGGAAAAGACCGCTGGTTTAATCCTGGTTAGATTAGGTTGCCCACCGCGAAGCGGGCAGATAAATCAAGACATCATTCTTGGCGCAGCGCAACCTCTCGAACTAATTTAGGACAAATTGGCAAGGACCGTTGGTTAAACCCCGGTAAGATCAGGTTGCCCGCCGCGAAGCGGGCATTTAAATCAAGACAGCATACGCGCGGCAGCGCAAACTCTCGATCCAATATAGGACAAGGTAGCAAGGACCGTTGATTTAACCCCGGTTGGATTAGGTTGCGGGAAATAAAGATAATTAAATTAAAAATAAATATACAAGAAATATCTTCACACACATCCTCATTTACAGCTGCTGAGTTGGCTATTATAATCAAATCAATTTCATTAATTAGTCGACTTCTTCATAAAAAACATCATTTACAATAAATATAACCATATCTTCTTGCTTTATTTCATCATCATTTCATAAAAGGTAAGAAAACGAAAATTGCTGTCTCACATTACTAGATAGATTGCTCAAAAAGGTTAAAATACTATATAGAGCTGTATACCGAACACTGTGAACACTTAAATGCATTAGTATTGTCATTGCATTTGTGTATTCCTATTTATTCAGCCTTTCGTCGTAAGAGGAAAAGCTTAATTGTTTCAAATTCCTTCCCATAAATATGGAACGACATAAACGTGAACTTGCCGATCTGCAAAGTAGGCTAATATATAACAATTTGCTAAGTGTAAGTGACAATAACATTCTGAAGAGAGGTTCATACAAATCAGTTTGAGCTAAATACAGTGTCAGTACTCAGACTATAGCCAGAATCTGAAAGCGAGGCAAAGATATCAGTCCATCAAATGTAACTTAAAGAAAACGCGGTCGAGTTGGTCAAAAGAAGAAAAATTATGCGATGTGATGTTTGATGTTTTTTGCAGCCGTTGCCAGACCTTGATTTGATTTACACTATAATAAATGGTTTGATGGAAAAATTGTAATTTGGAAATTCTTCAACATACCAAACTACTAGAGATACTAAAGAGGAAAAACATCGATAGTAGAGATATAAGAATAATCTGTAACCTCTATTGGAATCAAACAGCTAAAGTAAAAGTCAGAAAAGACCTAAGCGAAGAGGTTAAAATGTGCCGTGGGATAAGGCAGGGATGTGTACTGTCGCCTCTCCAATTCAATGTATATAGTGAATATAGAGCGTACGTCTGCCAAGCAGTTCAGGGCGGTTGTCAACAAGGTACGTGTCGTTATGATGGTTTCCAATCTCCGATAAGAGGGAACTAAAAGAAGAAGAAGACCATTCTTGAAATGAAACATGCAAAAAGTAATAGCAGAAATCGTAGTAGAGGCACTTTCGTTTCGACACCGGTTGTTGTTGATAAAAAAGAGTAAAGTTATGCAAAGTTATAATTGAAAAAGTACTTCCAGCTATTAAGTCTAAGTGGCCTGAAAATCGTATAGAACGAGGCAAAACGATTTTTGGAACGAAGTTCCTTTAGGGAGGTCTCGGTATGAGCGATTCGGCAGAAAACCTATACGCCGGGTTAGTTTCTTTCTCTTTCTCTCAGTGTATATTCCTATACCGCACTCTCTCTCTTTTCTTATACACCGCGTTCCTTTCTTTCGTTGCGTTAGTTTCTTTCCCTATCTCTCAGTGTATAATTCTATACCGCGCGCTCTCTCTTTTTTTCTATTTCTCCCAGTGAATATCACTATAATACGTCTCTCTTTCTTTCGCAGAATGACAGGCGAGCGTGGTGGGTTTATAACATTCAAACTAAACAAGAAAAACAAATTTTTCGAACGTATTTGTTTTACAATCATTTAATGACATGCATCGTGATACATTAAATAAATTTATTTATATCTTAAAGAGTGTATTATTGAAACAATCAAAGACAATGTAGGAAATAATTACAAGCAAACACATCGCCAAGGATCAGCCAGGGATCGTCAAATCAACAATGGCACGTTTAAAGAAATAATAATTTTCATTTTCACAAATACTATTTTTCTTGATATATTTATCCCATCAAAAACAAATTGTGTAAAAAAGTCTCGTAACATAGTTCTTTCGCTAAAAAAATGTGAGATCTTATATAAGACCAATTCAGTTATTTTAGTTATTGTCTATATAAGCAAAATTATAGTGACCGTATCAATATTAAACACCTTTATTTCCAAAATAATTATAATGACTTGGCAATTGCACGGAAACCTATTCTACTAATTAAAATACTCTCTTCTAAAGTTTACTGGTGCCTTTTTTCAGTATTGGAGGGGAAATGCTTCCACCATCCTTTTATGCACACCATACGTGTCTGGGAGTCTCCAGTAGCCTGGCATACCCACTAAAACCCCTCCTTGCCTGCTACGACCGCCCGGTTCCGTTTTCCATATTATTCTCAGGTAGTTGTCGGCTGCTTCTTTGTTGTTCTTTCATGTCCTTTTTTCTTCTGTCTCTTTTTGTTTCATGACATTTTCCATGAAAGTTTTCGTTGCTTCCCAATTTTCTTTTCTATCTAACATTTTTTGGACAAGGTTTTCGCTATTTATTTCTCCTATTATTATTCTGAGCTCAGTTTTTTTCTCTTTCGAAGCGTGAGCATTTAAACAATGTATGCTCTGCTGTGTCTGCTTCTCTGTCGTACATGCAGGTGTCTGTTTGTCTTTTATTGATTCTCCTCAGGTATGCCATGAAGCCAGCAACCATGTCCTGTGAAGAGTTGCGTTATGTAATATGTTATATTACCCTGTTTTTTGGTGCTCCGTGCTTTTAAGTTCCGTATATGCGTTTTGGTCCATTGAGCTATGTTTTGGAGACCATTCCAGCTAATTTGTCATGCTTCGAAGATGTTATCTCTTCCATTATCACTGTTTTGTGTGCTTTTAAGGCTTTTTTTCCCATATAGTTGCCGCGTATAGTAGAATGAACTTCGTTGTCAGTGCCAGTACTCTTCATTGGAAGTAGCTTGGACCACCAAGGTTTGGTAGTACTGCTGAACGTGCTTTTGTAGCTTTGTTCGCATTGTCTATTGCATATTCTATATGAATGCCGAAACTCATTTCGTACTCTAGGACTACACCTAGATACTTGCATTAGTTGGTTGGTTTGATTTCTTGGTTTCCAAAATGAACTTTTATTTCTCTACGTTTCTTGTAGCTGTTCGAGAAAACGACTGCTGTGGTTTTTTCAGGGGCGACTTCTAGTTTGTTTGTTTCCATCCATTTGCTTATGCATTTCAGAGTACGTTCGGCTTTTTTTATAATATCTGCGGTTGCTTCACCTTTCACGCATGCGCATAAATCGTCTGCAAACGCAAACAGTTTAATCGGTCCGTCTAGCGCAGGTCGAGTACTTCGTCAAATATAATATTCCACAGGGTGGGGCCTAACACCGATCCCTGTGGAACATCAGCGCATTCCGTTTTTGTAAGTCCCTTTTCTATTTCTCTTTCTTCGAAGTAGGATCTAATTGTATCTATTAAGTAGAAGTCCATTCCGAGAACAGTTTGTTTATTGCTATTTTCCACGAGGCGTTGTTGAATGCATTTCTGATATCGACAAAGATAGCGAGTGATGTTTTTTTTTGAACTTACTCTTTCGATGAACTGTTTTACACGTTTTATGGCGTTGATTGTGAAACGTCCTTTTCGGAATCCGTATTGTTTTTCGTTTAGTCCTCCTTTTTTCCCAAGGTCTTTCGTTTATTATAGTTTCGAGCAGCTTCCCAATTACATATAGTAGACATATTGGCCTGTATTTTAGTTTGTCATCCGCACTTTTCCTTGGTTTTGGTATGACCACGGTCATCCAATATGTTGGAAAAACTCTGTCTTGTAGACACTTGTTCAGTATCTGCATGATCTCGTTTTTGAGTTGCTGAGCTATAGTTTTAACCACTTCCGGAGGAATTCCGTCGGGTCCAGGTGCTTTCTTTGTCTTTATGCGGTGCATTGCATAGTTCATCTCGTCTTCTGTTATGTCTATGTTGTCTTCGGTGTTTTGTCTTTGGTCTTTGTTTTCTGCTGTTTTGATAAAGAGTTCTTTAAAGATCTTCTCTTTTTGGTCCGTTTTCAGAGTTATCTTTGGGTAGGTAACGTGCATTTGTTGTCTTACTATCTTGTACACGCCTCCAAATGTGTCATTGTCTAGGTTTTTGCACAGTTCCAGCCATTTGTTTCGTTTAGCACTTGTAATTTATTCCCTTGGTTTTTTTTTAATTTTGTGTATTGAGCTCTGTATGTCTCACTTTTTTTGTTTTTTTTTTTCTTTGGAATTTTCGTCATGCAGCCTTGCAATTTTTTATTTAATTGGCTATTTAATGTGTCCACCAGTATGGCATTTTTCCATGTTCATCTGCCTTATAGAATTTGGCTGTAGTGCGGACGTCTTTTTCAGGCATTGTGTTCGAAATAGTGGGTCTTTTTGTTGGCATGTTTGACCCCACTGACTTGCAAAACTTTTCACCAGCTTCTAATTATTCATTATGTGTTGTATCCGTAGTTTTTTCTGTTTGTTCCCACTTTGCCCGAACTTTGTCTGGTACAAAATGAAGTCATGTTCAGTTGTCAAGTTTTCATCCTCATCGAGGACCTCCCAAGTGAATTCAGTTTTTATTATTTCTTCAGAGACTATAGTGAGATCTATGTATGAGGTATCATTTTTTAGCTTAACATCACCAGATTTAGCGTTTGTGTCATCTCCAGGATGCCTTTGTCGTTTGTGACGTTTCCGCCCCAACTTCTGTGTTTGGCGTTGAAGTCTCCGCTCACTATTACAGGATTGGTTCGACCTGCTATACCAGCGCTCAGTTCACCAATGTTTGTCCCAAAAGTAAATCCTTTCCCTTTCGAAAAGCTGTATTTTGGTACTTGGCTTGCATTTATGATAGCTGTGTCTATGTCTGCATTGTGATACTTGAGTTTGCTTTTTGTTTTTTTTTCTTGTTTAGCTCGCTAATTATTATAAGGTCGCAGTTGTTCTTTTTTCCATAGGCTAACGCGATGTCCATTACGGGGTACTGCTCTTTGCATTTTTTTACTGGTGCCTGTGATACAGTGTTTTTCATCAGTACAGGTACCAACGGTACTCTCTATTTTATTATCACCTGTTATCGAAATAGTAGATTATTCAGATATAATTATGTTGCCGTACAATTTCCATGTCATTATAATTATTATAGAAATAATAAAATATAATAGAAAATAGAAGATATATTATAGAAATAATAATATTTAGTATTTATACGGTCACCTTAATTGTTAATAGGCAATTGTTTAGATGATAATTTATAACAAAGTTGTTGAATAGGTGCTTCCATAGACAATAACTAAAATAATTGACTTGGTCTTACACAAGATCTCACAAACTTTTTTAGCGAAAGAACTGCGTGTCGAAAAAAATGTCTCGTATTTTTACACCGTATGTGTTTAATGAGATCTCATTTCTCTTTGTAGGTCATCTTCTTTTTTTTTCTCGGGTAAGATCTAGTCTGCGCTGCCCCTTCTCAGTATCAACCATAAGTACATACGTACAAGCAACGCGCTTGTACGTATCGCGCGTTAGATGAATGTAATTTTTAATAATAATTATTTTTGATTTCATAGATAATGAAATTTTAGGATTTTTAATTTTTTCCTTCCTTTGTAGGCTAAACGCTACCTAAAATTCAAAATTCAAAAGTTTATTAGATTGCTAGAAGTACCTTAGAATGTTGATGATCGCTTAGTGTGTCGGTGACAATATTAAGAAATTTGTAATAATGATTATTTTTCATTTAATGTGTAGTGAAATTTCGGTATTTTTCAGTTTTTCCTTCCTTTATAGGAACTTCCTTTATTTAACTTTATATATTTTTCCTTCCAGTTTGTAAGATTGCTAGAAGTACCCTAGAATTTTGATGACCGGTGAGTGTGTCACTTATATTATATGTTCAAAGTGGACTAGCTTAGATGCGTTACCAAAGACGGTTGAGCGTTGACTTAATTTATTAAATCGAAACGTAAAATAATTGATATACATATGATAGGCAACCCAATATAAATTAGATTGGATAAATAACATCTCCCTTCTTAATACAACTTACAATCAAATATTACATTTCATAATCATTTAATCTTTTGGGGGGATGTCGGATTCTTGTTGGTACGTTTAACTTAGGTTATACGAGGTAGAGGGCTTGTATTATTTACAACATTTGAGTTACATGCATTGTTAATATTATCTTTAGGAACATGTTCATATTTATTATAACAATATGGAAGATTTGCACTTACATATTTCTTTAATTTTTTTTTGTTTCTACTTAGAAATCTTACATGTTCCTTTAGAATATTGTATGACCTAGTTCCTATCTTTTCTACAATTTGATCATTTTTCCAATTGCTTTTTGGCATTTTATATTACCAGATTTTGTCATTAATTTTAAAGTCAGGTCTATCTTTTGTTCCTTTCTTATCATAATAATGTTTTGATCTTACTTGTTGATTTTCAAGCATGTTATTTAGCTTGTTTCTGTCTACTAATTTTGAATTTAGTTTTTTATTTTGAAATGGTATGTTATCTCTTAGTCGTCTTGACATTTGAGAAGGTTTGAAAGATGAATTATAAATTGGTGTATTACGATGAGCTAAGTTAGTAATGAGTAAACTTAAGTATACGTCTTCTTCTCCTTCAATTGATTTTTTTTAATATCTTTTTAATAGTCTGTATTGTTCTTTCTGCTAAGCCATTAGATTGTTGGTGATAAAGCCAGACTAAGTTGAAAATCTCATAGTTTTGAAAAGTCTTTATACTCCTCACTATTGAATTGTGCAGCATTGTCAGATGCTACTATTTGAGGTATTCCATGCCTTGCAAAAACAGATTTTAATTTATTTATAATATTACTAGCTGCTAGATTATTATGTAGACTGATAACATCAGGGAATTTTGAATAACAATCAACTTTAATTAGAAAATATTAATTGTTTGTCTCATAAATATCAATTCCTACTTTGAACCATGGTGGTTTTGTTAGTTGTTCTATGGTCATGGTTATTTAATTTATTTATTTATATTGAAGTATTAGACTTATTTATTAATCATTATATAATCATTATATAATAATCATTATTAGTAGGGAAAGATAGTTCCTTCTGGATCCTCCTCACTCCTCGCCCCCCACCACAACCCTCACCCCTAGACACCGCCCCCAACCCCCAGACCACGCCCCCCAACCCCCACATACACCCCCAAACTCCAAAAAACTCTAAATTATAGATACTATCCAACCCTAGTTATATCGTGCTTTGTTCTTTGCATCGATGAGGGTGCGAGGTTTATGTAACCCCACGCTAAACAGCATGTGAGGTCTATGTAACCTCACGCTAAACAAGGTGTGAGTTCTATGTAACCCCACTCTAAACAGGGTGTGAGGTCTATGTAACCCCACGCTAAACAGGGTGTGAGGTCTATGTAACCCCACGCTAAACAGGGTGCGAGGTTTTTGTAACCCCACGCTAAACAGGGTGTGAGGTCTATGTAACCCCACGCTAAACATAGCCGATTAGAGCTGAAGAGTATTAAGTGATGGAGAGGGGGAGAGAGAGAGGGAGGGAGAGAGAGAGAGAGATGGGAATTAATTTTCATGGAAAACGTATAAAAGCGATTGTTTCGGACAATTCTACCACTCGACATTTAGATGGCAGAGAGTTAACACCCATATTAAAAAATATACTATTATCTTTAGGATATAAGTTAAAGCGACAGTATGGATAAAATAGTTATATTATCCAAAGTTCACTAGGAGGATACTATTACAAAGAGTGAATTTCACACGTATTATCCTATAGCTCAAAGTTAGTGGTGGGGGTAGTGGCGAGGAGTGAGGAGGATCCAGAAGGAACTATCTTTCCCTATTATTATTCTTAAAATTTATTTATTTATTTATATTGAAGTACTGGACTTTCAGTTACTAATCATTATATAACCATTATGTAATAAACATTATTCATTAAATTTATTTATTTATTTATTTATATTGAAGTACTGTACTTTCATTTACTAATCATTACATAACCATTATATAATAATTAATAATCATTATTCAATTAATTTATTTATTTAATATATTTATAATATTGAAGTACTATACTTTCATTTACTAATCATTATATAACCATTACATAGCAATCATTATTCATTAAACTTATTTATTATTAAATTAAATTTATTTATCATATACTAATCATTATTCACAAAATTTATTTATCTAATTTATTTATTTAAAATATTTCTAATTACAATTTATTTAATTAATTTATTTAATTAATTTTGTGTACCAAACGCACATAATTTACTTGAGTTTTCATTTAAACATATATTCCAGAAACCACTTGTGGCATCAAATATACTAAATTTCTTTGAACCTTTAAATTATTAGCAATTTCATGCATATTTTGTAATTCAAATTTTCGTGACTTTATAGCCCGGTTTAGATCTTTTGGATCCAGACAAACTCTTAAATTACCATCTGCCTTTTTAACTAAAACATAGAAGTTTAATTCAGTGCTTTCAGTAACTCGTTCAATGATTTTATCTTTTTCTAATTTCTCTAGTGTGCGTTTAAATTTTATTTTCTAACTTAAATGGAACGTTTCTGATGGGGTTAATTACAGGCAAGGTGCCTTCCTCAATTTCAATGTGATAGGGTTTACTTATTTTCCCTATTCCTTGGAAAATGTCTTAATATTTATTTATTAAATTAGAGTATTGAGTATTTTCTTTCACCATTTGATTTATCATATAAAATTGAATTGTCTAATCAAATTTAATTATGGCTAGCTGATTTGACGTATCTAGACTTAGAATGCAATTGTTTGATTTACATATGTAAAATTCCACTTTTTTACAGTTTTAAAACAGTTTTCTTAAATTTTATATCTAGCCTACATTTGCCTAATATCTATCCTAATGATTTAATTTTCTACAATTGTTACATATTTTGACATATGCAGGACATTTATTAATATCATGATTTTTACCACATCTCTTGCAATTTATTATATGCTTATCTCTTGAATTTTGGTTTTCCCATGTGGCTGCGGAGCATATGCAGAATCATCTGATGGTGTCTTGTGTCGCCCATTGTAGTTCCTTTGAACCATCTCGACCCCTGTCACGTTGTCGGATGTCTCTCCTTGTCCTTGTATTATTTTTAATTGTTTTTTTGAATGTTCCGTTACGATGCAGCATTCAACGACTTTATCCAATGTTACGTTTTCGATTTGTAGTAGCTTCTCCCTTATGGCTGCGTCTCCAATTCCGATAATCACCATTGTCGTCGTAAGCTCTGTTACCAATTCTCCTAATTCACATTGTTGTGTCTGGTTTTTTACGTCCCGTATGAATTCTTCTATTGTTGTATTATTTTGTCTTGCGGTGAAGAATTTGTATTCTGTCTCTCGTATACCATTTTTTTAGGTAGGAAGTAATCATACAGCAATAATCATTTTTTTTCTTAACTACTGCTATTTTGTCCGCTTCCGTGTCCGTGAATTAAAATGTGTTGTAAATTTTGATTGCCTCTTCTCATAGGAGATGTAATAATTGGGCACATTGTATTTTTTTATCCTTCTTGTCCAATTCCATCGCTGTTGAGTAAATTGCGAACTTCTGTTTCCATTCTTTCCAGTTCTTGTTCATGTTTCCGGTTAGCTTTAGTGCGTTTAATCCCCTCGCATCCATTTTATTTATTGCCATTTATTTACTTTTTTGCCTTATTTGTATAGGTCTTCACCTGAGCTTTACTTCTCCGGCCTTATTTTTCACTTATTTTTCTTAATTTATTAAATTACGCCTCAATTCATTGGCCGTGACTGCGCCATGTTATATGTTCAAAGTGGACTAGGTTAGATGCGTTACCAAAGACGGTTGAGCATAGACTAAATTTATTAAATCAAAACATAATATAATTGATATTCATTTAATAGGCAACCCAATATACATTTGGTTGTATATATAACAACCCTTAGAAAATTAAGATATTTGAATGGCGACATTTCGTAAACTATAAGGAATAATTTTTAGGTATATTGGCAATATAGCCAGTTATATAGAGGATATAGTATGTCCTCTTGATTTCAAAAAATTCAAATTTCTTGCTTTATACCCAACGAAGTTACAGGAGGGTCAAAAGTGACGTTAGTCGCTTCGAGAAAAGGATAGTACGGCTGTGCTCGACATGGCGGGGGCATTGCCGTGCCACCAGATGTAGTAAAGCTATAATAATAATTGTAGATATGGTGGTGGCGACTTGTACTACGACTTTATATAATAATAATAAATAATAGACACTAGGTATAAGTTTCACAAATTGATTTATTTAACACTTTATCGATTTCGGCTTCTTATGCCTTTTTCAGAAGTTTATATAGAACTTCAGATGATTATAATCTTCACAAGAAGTCCTAAGTAGCCAAAATCGATAGTGTTCAATAAATCAAATTGTGAAACTTATACCAAGTGTCTATTATTTATTAGGAGTATTATTTTTATAATATTTCACATAGTGCCTACAGCTGAAACTTAAAATTTTAGTAAAGCATCATTTTGAAAAATAAACTGCACTTATATAAAAATATACTAACTTTCTTTGTTAAAAAAAAATAATTTTAAAGAAACATATCCAGTAATATGGTACTAGAAATGAGAAGAAATCTATCGAATATTATGGGACAGAGGGAGTAATATTTTCCCAAAAAACCGAGTTAGTATGGATTACCATTTGGTAACGGTCGCAACCATCCTTTTCTTTGAAATTCATTTTATTAAATATTAAATATATTTAAAAAAATTAAGGTTATGAATCACTGTTTTAAGACAATATAATAATTCTTTTAGTCACAGCTTTCATGTCGAATATTATAATAATTAATATTATAACGAACTGCACTTTCTGTTCACCTGAAACATGGAATTTTCGACAAAATTTCCGGAAATATGACGGAAATATTCATACTCTGCCTTCAAATTTTAATACCTAATTTTTATTTTTTTCTATAATAAGGAGATAAGTACATGTTTTTCACAATAACTTTACATTTTTGCAATTTAAATTCACCATTTTGCAAATGAAATACACCTTTTTGCAAATGAAATTCACACTTTTGCAAACGAAATTCACTCTTTTGTAAATAAAATTCACTCTCTTGCAAATGAGATTTGCCCTTTTGCAAATGAAATTCACCCTTTTCAAATCAAGTCTTTTCGTACTTCCTCCTCGGTAGTGTAGTCTACCTCGGTAGTGTAGGGTCAGCACCACCTGACAAGCGAGAGAATCGGGTTCGATTCCCGGTCGGGGAGGCAAAAACTAGGGCGGTTTTTAATAACCGTCCTGCCGTTCAACTCACCCTGAATGAATGCGAAATTTACGATACAGGGGTGGCGCATACTAAAAGCCTAAGTGGAATAGGAGGTTTGGTGAGAGCTTGCCCCAAAACACAAAGAATCTTTTTCGTACATATTATATTAAAAAAAACATCAAATAAAGTTAAATAAGTTACTATAAAAAAATTTACTATAAATATCAAAAAAACAATTATAATTCACACAATTGCATAATTAGAGTGAGCCTTATCTAACCAACACGATCACGCACTTCCTGCGTAATGTAGATAATTGCAATATATATATATATATATATATATATATATATATATATATTCGTTTTCATTAATTTATACTCTTGTGTGTTATAAATCCTGAACTTGCGTTTTAAAGATGTAGAATATTACACCTTTGCTTTCTTGATAATGTTCATATAATGGTATCTTATTTTGATGTACATTTTCATCCTTTGCATTTAATCATTCCAATAACAGTCCGCAAAAATATTATGCGTATAAATATCATTGTTCTTATATTATAATTAACTGGAACTATATTATAATGTTAAAGTTTTAATTAATAACTATATTATATGAGAAATGTGTTTTTATTTAATATGTCATAGTCTTACGTTTGTATTTTAGAATTGCGTACTGATAAAATAATCTATACTCGTCGAGATCAGATGAAACAATTTGTTTTTGAACTTGAACAGGTTCATGTTTGGAGAAACATTTTGCTACAAAGATATAATGCTGTTTTCAAATCAATGACAAACATACACAATTATTGAAGAACTTTTGTTCACACTTGAAAGGAGATCGAAACTATCTGAAAGAACAACACAGCATAGTTCCGTGGAAAATGTCACGGTTTGTCCGGGGATTGAACCCAAGATCTTGGGTACAGCGAGCACATGCGTTCACCACTACACCACTGTGACCACTACGCAAAAATATACATAAATATAAAAAATATACGAAATATGAATTCAAAAAGTAATAAGTATAGAATACATTCCAAAGATGAACAGTATATTATTACTAGGCGACTTCAATGCAAAAATAGGTAGAGAAAAGAAATTTAGAAATATAGTATATAGGACAATACCCAGCTCACAGAAGAACCAACGCAAATGGTATGAGGCTAATCAGTTTGTGTCAAAGCTCTCACATGAAACTAATGTCAACCTTCTTCAGGAAACTCCCTAGAAAAGCGAAAACATGGATATCACCAAACCCGATGTTAGGAGAATTTATGTTAGATCATGTGGCTATTTCACAAAAAAAGTACAAGGGAAATTATGAATGTGAAACTAGTAAGGAATGGTGAATTTGATTCTGATCATTACCTATCTAAAGTTAAAGTGAAACTCCTACTAAAAAACTCCTAATAAAGAACAAAGAAATTCACAAAGGTTAATAACATATAATACAGGCAGACTTACAATAACGGAAGAATCAATTAAAAACTATCGAGGCGAATTTAAAGTGGCTAAGCAACTGGCAAGAAATATTCAAAGCAATTAATAATGCGGCATAGAAAACATTTGGGTCAATAGAGAACAAAAGGAAAATGTGGAAGAATGAAACATGTGAAGAAGCTATAGCAGAGAGGGTTAAAAAATGGAAAAAATGGAAAAGCTTCAAAAAAATTGAAGGTTACGATCAGTTTAAACAACAAAAAAAGGAAACATCCAGACTAACCAGAAATACCAAACATGCCTTTGAAAAGGAAAAACTTTTGGGAATAGACCAAAATTTTGTTAAAAATAACACCCGTGCCTTTTATCAAAGTTTTAAGTAGAAATTAAAGGGGTACCAAACAACAGATGTCTGTTTCAAAGATGAAAATGGCAGAATTTAACTAAGCAATAGTGAAAATTTCGAAATACTAGCAAGATATTTCTATCAGGTTCTAAACTGTCCTGAGACAAATCATAAATTAGAATTCTCAGATATTAATGAAAATTTAGAAGAAGATTTTACCACCAACTATAGAAGAAATTGAAGAATTAATTAAAACCCTAAAAAACAACAAAGCTAGTTGAGAAGATTCTATTACAGCTGTACTTTTGAAATGGTCCTTACCAAATATAGAAAATAAGCTAAAATTACTCTTCGAAGAAATCTGGAAAACAGAAAAAATGACTGAGGAATGGAAAGTTGCCTTGATACATCCCCTCCACAAAAAAAGGTAATAAACAGGATGTAAATAACTACAGAGGGATCTCTGTACTCTCAGTAGCATTTAAAATATTCTCCAAGATTTTATTAAACAGAATAGAAACAAAACTAGACGGTCATTTAGGTGAATATCAAGGTGGTATTAGGAAATTCGCCATAGATTACCTAATTCAAAGGACATTGTAGTTATGTTTGTAGATTTCAAAAAGGCCTTCGATTCTGTTGACTGAGAAACTATAGATAAAATAATTCGGGAATTTGGCATAAAGTCTGAACTGGCAAACCTAATACGTGAAACGCTTACAGATACAGTCTGCAATGTAAAATTTATGGGAGAAATTTCGCAGACTTTAAAAAAAAACTGGTGTACGACAAGGTGATGGCTTATCCCCAATTCTTTTAATTATGCGTTAGAGAAAGCAGTAAGAAGTTGGAACGAAAAACTTATTGAACACAAAATTTCGTCGATAACGTTAGGAAGAGGAAGCAAAAAGATCGAAATAAACTGTCTTACATTTGCAGATGACTTTGCTATACTTTCCGAAAATGTGAAAACTGCTATAACACAAATAAATCTTTTGGAAGAAATAGCCTGCAGAACTGGCTTAAGGATTTCTACAGAAAAGACTAAATTCTTAACGAACATTAAAGATGCACCAAAATTCGCCAATTGGAGAAGATTAAAAAATTCAAATATATAGGAGAGCTAATCCAAGAAAATGCTTTGGAAAAATTTGCAATTGAAGAAAGATTACATAAAATGAGTAGAGGATATGGTATCACCAAAGACCTCTACAATAATAACTGTCTATCCAAAAATGCAAAAATCAGGCATTATAATGCAGTAGTGAAGTTATAATGTCTATATGCTAATGTATGTTCGGTACTAAACTACAATTTGGATAAATTAGAAATACTAGAAAGGTGAATTATAAGGAAAATATTAGGACCACAAAACACAGCAGAAGGTTGGCAATTAGGAAGCAATGCTGAAGTATACGAAACTATAGAAAATATATCAAACATTATAGGAAAAAGAAGATTCATCTTTTTTGGACATTTATTTCGAATGCAAGACAACAGATTAACCAATAAGATTTTTAAATATCTATGGAGTAAAAAGTTCACAACAAGCTGGGTCAACGAAGTAAAAAAAGGATTTAGAAAGAAACAATATACAAACAGAAATTATATACAACAGAGAAGCCTTTCGGAAAAATATATTAACAATGGGAGCACTACGGCAGGGCTGTTAGGAAGACTGCTTCAAAATGGTCTGACAACAGAAAGAAAAAATATAGCGAACGATGAAAAAATATTGGAAGAAAAGAAAAGAATTAGGAATTGAAATTGGAACGTGGTCCTATTGATGGCCTATTCGCAACAAAAAAATAGTATATTTTACAGCAAAAGATGAAAGTTTTTTTTGGTGAGGTGATAGTTTGCTTACGAGCGCCAGTCAGTTAGCAATCACACCGAACCAAAAAAACGTTTTCATCTCGAGTAGTAAATGCAATTTTTTCTACTGATTTAAGGCCGATTCTCATATACGCGACCACAGCAACGCGACGTTACACGAAATCGCCTGTCAAATAATGATTACATTGTTTTCAATGGGCACGTTCTCACTATGGCTACGCGACAGTTGCTAAAAGTTGGAATTCAGCGCGCTGTGCGCTGGTTAGTAGATCTAATTTGAAAAAAAAATTATTTAATATTAGATGAGACTCGTATGAGAGTCTGTACTTAATCTTGTAATTGTTTGAAGAGAGTATGGAATTCTCCTTCTACTAGTCTTGTTCTTAAGATCCGATGCACCCAATATTTTCATTTCCTTTTAATTTCTCATATTCATAACACATGGCTAAGACGAAAAAACCATCATCGGAACTTGACGAACATGACATTTTGAAAATATAACTTAACCTGAAATGTAGAGAAACTACAGATTTGACATTTGCAGCAAATAATCGCTTAGCAGTGATCGCTTTAGCAGTGATAGTGTCGCGTATATGAGAATCGGCCTTTAGGTTGCAGAATCCATAATTCGACTTAAATAAATCCAATTCGAAGCGAACTGTCAGAACTGTCAATACAAATATAATTGTTGATTTGGTAGTTTTCATGGTAACATATTGCTTTCTCATAGGAGGTGATACTCTTCAAGTCCTATTTTTCCTAATTCTATTTCGGTTTCGGTTGAAATACTAATTTTATTTCGGTTTTTTAAATGGTTTCAGGCTTGTTTTACGTTCGTACATAAAATATTCCATTGAAATTGAAGTAATTAATAAGAAAGTCCATGCAAAGTTGGTTAGTTTAGTGTTTTAATTGAGAAAATCATATATTTAAAATGCTCATTTTCATCTCTAGATGTGAAAATATTATCATTTATAGAATGAAAAAATGTCACTTTCATGTAGGGTAAGCCGTGGAAAACTTGTTGTTTCACATATATCAGTAGAAAAAATACATTTATGCTGCAGCTAAAAAAACCTGTAGAATTCAGTAAAAAGCAGTGATGTGCTGGAGCGGGCTCGCGGGGCTCCTGCGAACCCATTGTTAAATTTTGTATAAATTAGCGAGCCTATTGTTAACTTTTTTTATAAGTTCGCGAGCCCATTGTTTTGCACGGTGTTTTGTTGTCCGGATTTGAAACACTGACGCATATTTTTTCATTCATCTAATATAAACTAATCTGCGCGTACCTCGGCGCGTCCTTGCCCCTCATACCTCGGCGCAGTACAGCTGCATTTTCTCGGCGGACAGAGTATAGATGTCATGCGCATTGTAATTGTCTTTTTTTTTGAAAAAAAAATCAACCCAGTTTTGTAGCCGTTCGACCATTGTTGAACGCTTCCAAGAACAACCGATAGAAAATGGTTCAATGGAAGGCGTTCCCGGAAGGTATGAGTGTCTTTTATGACTTCATTGAACCCTTCTAAGCCGTTATTAGTACGTAGTACATGTTTCATTACACCTTCGTACCAATTACTATTATCGGACAGCCACTTTCTTTCAAAATAATTCAATAGAGCTTGCTCCACATTCCAAGTTTAACAGCTTTTTATAATATCTCATTAAATAAAGAGAGTTGAAGAGTGTTAATATCTAAGAATTAGGGAACGTTTTTTTCTTCTCCGCATCACGCTCTACTCGCTTCTGAACATTCTTCCTCATATGCGCCCAGCAGATGAATACCAACTTATCAGCTACGAAAATCACTATGGAGGCGTTCCGAATACTTTTTCGCATATCGACACGTCAGGTTCAAATTTTAAACTTTGAAAAATTTTCAAAAATCTGTAGTACCCACTATTACAACCGGAAAACGTTGCCAGAAGAGTTTGTAGGTTGCATCAGCATGAATTTTGGAACTGTTGGCACAAATATTCATTAAATATCTAGTTATAAAAAATCAATAGGTGGTTTCCTCTTCCTCAAACTGTAATTCGTATTGTGCGACGAGAGGGATATGCAACTCTTGTGGAATAACATAATTTTAGAGCAGCCATGCTAATTCTCCAACACATGTTTGTGGTAAACCAAATTTGGATTCTTGCAACTGATGCAAGTAGTTATCTAATTGTCTTTTTAGTGGAAGCTTCCTGATATTACTATTATTGGACAATTCTATTAAAATGGCCTTTGTGTTTAACTTTATGTCAAAAAGTTTTTGTATTTCCAACTTGGGTCAATCCCAAGAACGCCTTTTGTTTCAATAGAGTCATGATCATTGTCTTGTCAATTTTTTTTCCCACGAAGTTTAGCCTGATTACAAATTGATGAGTTATTTAGTTTTTTAGTTTTTGTAGTTATGTTAAAAAAAGAATAATAGTCCATAAACTGATTACACCTGAGATTTGATTAAAATACAATATTTCATAACTCTTTTTTTGTGATGATTCGTGATTTCCGATGATTCGTACTCCGCGAGTAGACAAATATTATGCATCCTGAAAGCCTGCAGGATAAGACTCTAAAAATTATCTATAAATACATTAACTTACCTTGTAAAATTATATAATCTATCTCACCGCAACATAAGGCACTTGCGGGTACAGTTCTAAGAATCAAGTGATTTTCAAACTGAGTCGTATTTTTGTTTTACTTGTGCAGTACAGTATTATGAGCCACAATTAAAATATAATACTTAAATAAAGGAAAACCATTCAATCAGATTTAAAATTTCATAAATCAAAATGTTTAACAACGGTTTAAACAATATTTTACTTGAATCCAGTATTTTAACTTGAAATATATAATTTTATCTTGCCTGTAAATGTGTCGCTCATTGTAAAAGTGAATTATCTCCATGAAAATGAATTTTAAAATAACGAGCTTTTTGCGAATTAAAGTGTAGGAAAAAATATATAGGTATTTATTCAGTTTTTTTTTATTGTTTAATACAACTCAAAGATATAATAATTTGAAGTAACGTAGAAAATCAAAATAAAACTAATTTAATAAATGAACTTAAACTTTTTTTTTTGGAGTTACACCACTGTTATAGTAACATCATATGTAATTTCGTCATCAGATGGACGCTCTGGATTATCTATGATTTACCGATTTGAAATATCTATGGGCAGATTTTTGTAGTAATGGTGGTAAATTGGCGGAATGTATGGTAAAAGAGCAAGAATATCTTTCTTCTTTGCGTTAGTAACTAGTTGTTAGATGGAATGTTAGTGGGTCTTGTCGAATATTGTACAAGTGAGCCGGTCGTTCTTACTTTTTTGCATAAACCTACTTTATATAAGGGTGTGTCGGGATTTAGTGTTTCTTTAAATTGAAATTGCAAAGGATAATTTCTCTCAAACCTCAGCCATCTAATATTTAGCCAATTAAAGTCGTAACCGCAAGTTGTTTTTATCTATTTGTAATAGAATTTTCTAAGACAGTGGTACTTAAAAATTAGGCGTTTTTCATTTCAGTAACAACAAAATAAGTTTTTTTTTTGCGTTTAACTGTTTTCGTAATAGCGACCCATTGGTCTGGGCTATAAATTTTGCACGGCGGCGACTAGCGCTCTCTATTATTCCAAATTCCCCATCATTTGGAAGATAAGAATGTCCAGATACCTTGAACTTGTAATCTATGGTATCAATATTAGTGTCAGGGTCTTGTACAAATTTCAAGAAGGGGAAAAATGTCTTAATATTCCGGTTTTTTATATAATAGATAAAGACATTATACATACAGACATGCTTTTCTAAAGCCGCATGAGTTTTTAAGTGCTTAAGAAGAAATGCTGCTATGTCTTGAGAACCTCTTTCACCTGGAATCATTAAAATCGTCTAAATCCATCAAAATAAACTATTAAAACAATTATACACACACACACATTATATATTAATTACACTATTAAAATGACTATGGACTTACTTCACTTTTATAATGAATATTTAGAGTTTTAGTTCCCTGTAAAAACAAGTAACGCCCTTTTATGGGATTTTAATGCAACTATTGATGTTGTTTCACTTGTATAATAAAAGATATAACAAAATGTGATACAATTAAGCAAAAAAATAAAAATTTTAAAAACATGGAGTTACACCACTTTTACAATGAACGACACAAATATTACTATTCATTCTGTTTTATTGCTCAATTATTTAGTAAATGTACTTTCAAGTTGTTACAGGTCAAATCGTATTTTTACTGATCAATTAAATTTTTGCGTTTATATTTTGTGTTTATATTTTCACATAAACTAAGTATAATTTACCACTGTTTCTCATAAAAAAAAACATAATAGAACTTATAATATTACAAAAGATGAAATATAGCTTGAATATATAAATATATTAAACCTGTTCGTAGCTCTATAATATTAAGTTTTATTAAGACCACCAAACAAATCTCATGTTGAAACAACTACTTCTCTTGGTAATACCACGCAGGATATTGAATTATACAACATACTTTTGTTTGTTATTACTAGCAAAGTTACACATTCGTGTCACTAAACAAAAACCAATTAAATAACATTGTTTTTTCTATTCATCATCATTTATTTGTATTTAGATTAAGTGAATAGATGGCTATTCACTTAAACATATGGTTATTCACTTAATCAAAATAGAAATAAATGATCTTAAAAACAATGTTATTTATCTGGTTGTCGTTTAGTTTACATGGAAATTATAAAAATTGGTCGCGTGTTCGGATCTAGATGGGCAGCGTATGCACTTGTCGGTTTGGAAAAATTATCCCGCTTTATGCAAACATTTTGAATCTAATGACAAAACTTCTGGAATATTAAATCAATTTGCAATTTCTTAAGGATCTATCTTTAATGATGACGTCTTACAGGAATTCGCGAATACATATCATAAGCCTTACAAAGTCGTAAAATTAATATTGCTAAAGCAAATTCTTAAATTCTTCGGTCTATTATATCTATTAATTTGATTATATATTAATTTGATTATTATATATTTGAAGGATTCTGCTGGTTGCTATGAAGCTAAAATCGAGGATCGAGGATATGCGAGGATAAGTCTAAAGTGTTAAAGGGTTAAAAAATTCGCTCCCCTCACAGAGGTGGCGGTCGTCGGCAGCGAGCCCATTGTTAACATTTTCCCAGCACACCACTGGTGAAAAGGTGTTCTGTGAACATTGAATAAAATTAATAAGATGGTTGCGACCCTTACTACGTGGTAATTCATACTTACACTGAATTGAAAATTTCGCAATGTTTTAACCACACTTAAGTGTGAATTTTTCAATTCAGACTAAATAATACACTTAATGCTAAAAATGTTAGTCCCGTTTCTATTTTCATTAAAAAAATTTATGACTTGTTCATCTTTTTCAATACATTCAAACCCAAGAAAAGGTTTTACAAGTACAGCATCTGTTTCAGCATTAGCATTCATAAATCTATACATACTGGTAGGAGTTGAAGAAAAGAAGTTGAATAAACTGCTTCTAATATACATCGCCCTTGAATGCCAAAATTTGGACGACATTACTTTTAAAACCTAAGCAAAAGAAACTTATTCATATTCTTAACTTATTCATTAAACATATTCATTATGTTCTACGCTATTTAGTAAATATTGTAAATTTATCAGAACCGTAACTAGGGTATGGCCAATGTGGCCCCCGCCATAGGCGCCAATTTAATAAAGGCACCAAAGAGAAGATTTTGGAAGAATATGTATTTTATATTAACAACACAAAAATCTTATATTTATATAGTATTTATGATCTCTAATTTCTACGAACATATATTTAAAAAAAAACGAACATTTTTGCTATTATTGAAATATATATAAGGCGCCATTCTTATTCTTGGCCATAGACGTCCAAAATCCTAGTTACGGCTCTGTTATTTATTATTAGAAAATATCATTATTCAGATTAGTTTGATGAACTTGCGTGTATTGTCGGCATTTATCAACTACTTCGATATCTTTAATTAAATAGCCTGGGATTTCCAAGGGTATAAATTAGTAATAAAACCAGTTTACACGACATTTATGCTTCCAGTCATACCATGATTCTCTTGCAGGTCGCATTACTGTTGGTTAGTTTTATATTCGTTGAATCGCAACACACATTTCCTGGTAAATTTTATTGAACAATTATATTGAATCATTATTGGTAAACCCAATTCGTTTCTGCAGATACTGAGTCTATAAAATATTGCAAGAATGAACGGAATTGTGTGGAAGTGAAGGCTTGCCCTGAAGCTGTAAAACATTTGAAAATTGGAATAAGACCCGAAAAAATTTGCGGATTTAATGGTAAAATTGCGAAAATTTGTTGCGGAGAAAATAATTTCGGAGAAATTAGCAATCAGAGTAAGTTTTTAAATATTTGAACTAGACACATTTTTTGTTAGATAATTCAAATTTTCTTCTATGAATTAACAATTGAAAGTTAAGAGCAATATTATATCAACGATTTTGAATTATGAATCATCATATTTTATATTATTTAAGTTTTTCAAATTAAAGTCACCCTTTTGCAAATTAAATGAATCCGTTTGCAAATTCAATTCAACCTATTGCAATTGAATTTCACCCTTTTGCAAATTAAATTCATAATAATACAATTGAATTTTTTGTCCCGTGGAAAAGACGCTTTTGCAAATCAAATTCACTCTTTTGTAAATCATGTCTTTGACATACATATTACAGCGAACATTCAAAATAGTCACCTTGGCTCAAAACAAAATTAACAACAAATTTTGCTTTATTAAATTTTAATTATTATACATCGAATTATATGCACTACCAACTTGCCAAAATATGCATGCAAATATGCACTAAAAAATGGGCGAAATATGCAGAAAAAATGGGCGAAATATTGACAATCAAAATACTATTTATTATTGGAATTTACGAATTTTTTACAAAATACAGTTGTAGTTCTTGTGACACAACATGCAATTAAATATTTTTCTAGATTTTCTAGAGGAAACTTGTGACGTTTGTCACTTAATATTAATTTTGAGGCTGAAAATGGGCTCTCTACGACAACTGACGTTACTGGACAGAACTTGAAATTTTACGTCATTTCTGCAAAAACCTATTCAGGCTGAGTTTGGCTGGTGTCTTTGATTAATTGCGTTTACTTTCTTTACATCATTTAATTTTCCACGGACCTTTTCCGATAGTGAATTCGGAGCTTGTTACTCTGTCTAATCATGATGCTCTGTCTATTACTGAAATGTGTTACATTTAGAGCAATATTTTATTTGATTAAAGGATCCTCAAATGTCAGCTGGTTTGAGTTAATTACAATGGCTTCTGAACTGTCAAATTGATCAACTACTTCTTTTATGGCCTCAAAATTAAAAAAAAAAATAATAAAAAACCATGTTCCAAACCGCGTTAATATTGGTTCTGGAGGTAGTGCTATTTTTGTACGCGCGATGGTGCTTTAAAAACACTTTCTTTGTAGAGGAAATCAATTTATTGACATTCCCGGATTCTTTCCTTATCTCTTCCGCAAGCCGATGTAATCCGTGGGCTAGACAGGTGATGTGAAGCAAGTTTGGGTAAAACTCTTTCAGAGCTTTCACTACATAAGGTGCACCGTCAGAAATAAATTCGCATGTTCAATAACACATGTTCTTTCGTCCATAGAAGAATCGAAAAATAGTGATTTGATGGAATCATTTATGAACAGGGCCATAGTTAAATAATTTGTTTTTGCTAGGACTTTGCAGGCAACCAAATGGGGATTAGAGGGCTCTTTGGATAATTTTCCAACAATCAAGTTCGCTCTGTAACGTCCACATGAATCTGTCGTTTCATCGGTTGAGATCCATATTAAATTGTTCGAAAAATATTTCGTATTTCACTTAGCACTTCCTCGTAGATTGTTGACAGGGAGTTTTTTCGAATCGTGGATTCTTCAGGAATTATCTGATTAGTACAATACTTCTTAAGGTATATATTGTTATTCAATTGATGAAAAGGAATATTGCACGCAACAAATAACTCGCATAAATCTTTGTTGAATTCTATTTTGTTCTACTTTGTAGTATCCGAATTAGAAGGCGAAATTTAAATTAGCAGTTGCTGGCGGCTTTTTTTTGTTATTTTATAGCTCTCAGTTCACCTTCGTGTCACTCAACAAAAACCATAAAAATAACATTGTTGGCTATCCACTTTAGCTATCGGAAAGACATGATCTTAAAAACAATGTTATTTTTATGGTTTTTGTTGAGTGCCACCAAGGTGCACTGAAAGCTATAAAATAACTCACAAATTACATATGAGATTTGTTTTGGTAGTTCTAAAAAGACTTAGTAATTGTTATAGAGCTCCGGAGAGGCTGAATATATTTACATATTCAGGCTGTGTTCCGTTTGTTTTAAGTTTGTTTGTTAAGTTGTAAAAATTACTGAGTCTTTTTAGGAATACCAAAACAAATATCAATTGAAATTTGTCAGTTATTTAATAGCTTTCAGTCCACCTTACTGCCAATCAACAAAAACCATGAAAATAACATTGTTTTTAGGGTTATGTTTTTCCGAAAACTTAAGAAAGTAGCCATCTGCAGACGCTTTTCGATATTAATAAAAGCAAAGCTGCACTGATGAGAGATAAATCTCGAAACGCGTCTCGAATCTCTCATAAGAATTTTTCTTCATCAAATATATACATCATTTCTTCGACAGCAACTTTATAATTCATCTTACTTAAATGCATGTCAAAACTAGTGCAAGAGAAATACTTTATAGTGATTCGTAGTGATTCGTACTTGTAGTGCTTCGTAGAAATCGTCTTTATAGTCCCAAAAAGGGACTTTATAATATTTAAAAATATTATAAAGGTTCGGAAGGGTTGAATATATTTATATATTCAAGCTGTGTTCCGCTGTAATAAGTTGGTACTTTGCACTGAGTTGAAATATGGAGATTTAGATTGTTTTTTCATATTTTCCAGAACATTCAATATTTTGATTTTGCGTGCACTTTTATCATTTTAATAATAATTAAAAAAAAGAAGCTGTTCGATTCTGTTAAATGCGCCAGGAACTTCGTTCCTGACGGGGGTCCCCTGATCCACCGCATCCTTTTTTTTAACTAACCATTTATTTTTAAACTTGAAAAAACATTTTGAAAGTACATTTTCATGATTTCATCCCCGACAAGGTTATAAAATTAAACAGAATTGTTGCAAATTGGCTTAAGTCTTCTTCCATTTCTTCTTGCTTTTATTGGATTTAAAATTTTTATTATAATTTATATAATTACATCATGACATATAGGGATGAAGGTATGCTTAACGACTTAAGTTAAAAACGTTAAGTGAATTAATCGATAAGCGAGAATCCCTCGTTCTTATTAATTTTAAATTATACAACATAAAAATACAATCTAATTACACGCAATTATTTACTAAGTGAATTAGAGGTTGATTTTAATATTTGGTGAGGGAGCTAGTTACCTGAAGTCCGACAAAGAGCTTTCTTTAAGCACGAAGGTCGTTAAGTTGAGAGTAATTGTATTTTGTGCGACTTTCTTAAGAGGTAGCTTCAAAAGTGAAAAGACGGAAAAGACGGAAAGGAAATTAATCTGGACGTAGTTTGTTTGATTCTGGACATCGCAATTATTCACAATATGAAGGAAGTGCGTGATGGTGTTGCTCAGATAAGGCTCACTCTAATTATGTAATTGCATTATGAATTATAATAAAACTTTAAATTCTTTACAATGCAATTAACATTATTTTTTAAATATTATATGTATGTAAAATAATTGATTTGCAAAAGGGTGAATGAATTTCACTTGCAAAGGTATAATTTGCCAAAGAGTGAATTTAATTTGAGAAACTTGTAACAAAATAACATATTTTGTAATAACAATTTTATTCAAAATATTTAATAACTGTTTCTTCTCGAATATTCTCAGGAGGAGAATATCATTAATAGGAAGGCTGACACTATATGTCCACTCAATAACTAAATTAAACGACTTGATTACTTTGTCAATGTCTTATATTTGAAGAATATTACTCTTAAATAAATTTTACTTTTCTGTTTCAGTACATTAAAAAATGATGCAACTTTTCTTTATTTTTTACAATTTTTAAAATTTTCATTTTTTTTAATGTTTATTCATTTGGTATATTTCATAAGGTTATTGAAGGCCTCTTCATTTTCCCATCTTGAACAGGCTTAAATTTTTTTTTTATATCGATGGACTAATAACAATGACTGCATTTACACTTTGTTATACTGCTTTTTGATAGCAAAGGTTTGCTTATACCAAAAGTTTCTTCTATCAAGGCGAATATATCGAATGTTTACTAGATTAAAAAAAAAACATAAAATAAAGTTTATTATAAGAAATCAAAAGTTTTATTATAATTCATACAATTATATAATTAGAGTAAAACCACCTATTTGACCAAAACGATCATGCACTTCCTTCGTATTATAGTTAATTCTGATGTACAGAAACAAACAAACATCGCCCGGATTACCGTCTTCCTATTTCTGAAGCAACCCTTTAAGAAACTCGTACAAAATTCTTTCTGCTACCCCACGCCAGATATAAACCTCGCCCACAGCTGAAATAAGGTTACAAGCGACACCATCCAGTGTTCTTGGAAAAAGTTGTGGCCAACATATCTTGCTTTTAACTCTGAAAGCTTGATTGACGATTCTGACCAAGCTAACTCCAGTCCACAATTGTCTTCGGGATATTTACAATATTCTAACATATTTTTAGTGGATGATACGTTGACATGCCGTCAGACGATGACATAGCTTGGCTTCGAGACACAAGCAAGGAAAATTTTCAATTGTTTTATGACGAAGAAATCCTCAGCCTTCTTTGTTCCACGGATGACGACGAAGCTAACGATGTCTTGTATGTTTGAATTCGGCGAACTGTAACAAACGATGATACGTTTATGACTCAATGTTTGTTCAAAATAGACTGAAGAAAACGCCACCGCAAGTGATGAAAAAACATAAAATAAAGTTTATTATAAGAAATCAAAAGTTTTATTATAATTCATACAATTATATAATTAGAGTAAAACCACCTATTTGACCAAAACGATCATGTACTTCCTTCGTATTATAGTTAATTTTGATGTACAGAAACAAACAAACATCACCCAGATTACCGTCTTCCTATTTCTGAAGCAACCCTTTAAGAAACTCGCACAAAATTCTTTCTGCTACCCCACGCCAGATATAAACCTCGCCCACAGCTGAAATAAGGTTACAAGCGACACCATCCAGTGTTCTTGGAAAAAGTTGTGGCCAACACACCTTGCTTTTAACTCTGAAAGCTTGATTGACGATTCTGACCAAGCTAACTCCAATCCACAATTGTCTTCGGGATATTTACAATATTCTAACATATTTTTAGTGGATGATACGTTGACATGCTGTCAAACGATGACATAGCTTGGCTTCGAGACACAAGCAAGGAAAATTTTCATATGTTTTATGACGAAGAAATCCTCAGCCTTATTTGTTCCACGGATGACGACGAAGCTAACGATGTCTTGTATGTTTGAATTCGGCGAACTGTAACAAACGATGATACGTTTATTACTCAATCTTTGTTCAAAATGGACTGAAGAAAACGCCACCGCAAGTGATGGTTTATTCGTGCGGAAAAGGTTGCTAGAGTGCGTTTTTGATAAAATGTTTAAGGCAAGAAACAAAATGCAAAATTATACTGATAATTCGGATATACACATTCTGAATATCCTGATAATCCGGAATTTTTGGATAATCCGTTGGTTGTAGAGACCCGTATGTGTCAGACTATCAAGATTGTACTGTACTCTTTTCTTAAGAGACGGCTTATTATCAGACGTCAGACAACTAGCTCTGGCTAAATTTTCTGTAGCAATTTCTTTATAACCCGATTACGTTTATGAATAAAATAAAGCATTAACGTCACTTAATAATTCCGGTAGGCTAAGTAAACAGCTTGTAGTTAATGAATTTTATGGTTGCGACGTTACTACGTAGTAATCCTTACTTACCCTGTATTGAAAAATTTGCTGTTTATACCACACTTATAAAATGTAAAATTATTATATAACATATTATTCACAGTTATATAAATTTCTACACTTATCATGACTAGAGTTTCGACTGTCAATGGTCATTTTGAAGTGATGACATATTGATGATGGAATGTATTTATACTACGGGTCTTTGGGGCGGGGGGAGGTGGCTTTTTGCAATTAGGGAATTACATGGAGACGGCAAGATTAAAAAGTTGTAAAAAGATTAGGACGGTTTGCTCATTGCGATGATTAAAGGATGGGTTACCGTTTTGTTCAAAAAAATTTATGATTATATTCTTTATAAATAAACATTGTCAGTTTCTTGGAATTAATCTGTGTGTTTATCCTATTAAGAGTTTGACCTAGTTTTTGGTCATTGAACCCGTGCAGAGAATCGTCAAAAAGTTAATACCGTCGAGTCAACATTTTTCTGTTCGAACTTGTCTGGATGATTCTGAGAAATTTATAAGTTTTTTATTTAAACTCGTCTGTGAAATCGATCGTATTAATTATTCAAATATTTAGTATAAATAAAAAAGTATCTATGTTATCAGGGTTTCATTTTGAGTGAAAAATGGTATTATTTTACGTAATCAGTTTAGTATTTGAACTTGAAGATTTTAAATGTGTGTTAAGGGAATAACTTACGAATATTTTAACAACTACTACGACAGTGAATGTTGATGTATCGTGTGCTTAGATAGGACCGAGCGCTTGATAAAATTATAAACAATCATGTACAGTTTAAAATAGCAACCGCTGCAATAAATAAACTACCGCAATAAGAAACGCAGTCTAATCAATTTAGTATTTGAATTTTCCGCGCATGAACTTTGAGAGTAATTGAATGGAATGTTTGAATTGTGAAATAATTGAACCACCGAGTCAGCATTTTAGAGTTTCAAGTTGTTTTCATCGCACCCGGCGCGTATATTAGTATGATTCCTAATTTAATTCATCGTCAATTGTTAACTAGACTTAGTCACGACAAGTCGACATCGAGACAGCTTAAAAATGTATCCCTGCGATAAGTGTGAAAAAGTTTTTGGAAGACTAGATAATCTCCAGCGTCATTTGAAGTTCTATGGTGAAAATAAAATTATAACAAAATAAATGCACCGCTTGCAATTCAACTTTCACAAGAATGGACAGCTACAAACGCCACAGCAACAACATTACAACATCGATACACCCTCCACCACGAGGAGACTCATAGATACCAACGATTCATCCTCTACCTCCAAGAAAATAAAGTTGGAACACCTCCACCACAAAATGTCTGCAAAATTTGTAACCAGCAGCTGCCCTCAAAAATCAAGTACGCCGAGTATCTGCGATCACAGAAACACCTCCAGGCAGCAGCTAAGCCGTTCCAACAAGATATAACCGTCTGTATAGACGATATATATATATATATATATATATATATATATATATATATATATATATATATATATATATATATATATATATAGCATAAGTCGGTATAATACTGTAAATTTTATTACAGTCATTCAATTGATGTTGATTAAAACTATTTCAGTTGAAAAAAAGGTTAAACATCTGTCACATAAATATTTTTTTTATGATCTGATGTGATCTGAGTTCGTACAAGTCTGAGTTCGTGGCCTTTAACCCCTTCTCTAAATATAATAAATTTACATGTTTTTCCCTAGTCTCGGTGGTGTTGTTTAGATTTTAAATTAAACTGCATATTCAGACAAAACTTGCATCTCGCTGACTTATTTTGGCAAAACAAGCGAACAATTCGCAAATGTTCTTCAAAAGCAAAATCTTCAAGTAGCATTTAAACCTTCCTCAATGTTGCCCCACATATTGTTTAATGCTAAAGACAAAATCGACCCCCTCAAAAAATCCGACGTATACGAAATTCATTGTTCCGAATGCAATAGCGTGTACGTAGGTCACACAGGACGAAGTTTTTCAATAAGATTTTCAGAACATTATCGCGCTTTTCGTCTGAAAATAGGCACTAGTTCTTTTTCAAAACCTTTTTCTCGAATGTAATTATAAATTCCCAGAAATAGGCAATTTATTTGCATAATTACATCAAAGGCCCGACACTTAATCTCCTAGAGTCTTTAGGAATTTTTAAACAAAGCCGTAACCCATCCGTTAATCTCCTTAATGAGCAAACCGACCTAATCTTTTCACAACTTTTAAATCTTGCTCAATCGTCTTCAGGTAATTCCCTAATTGCAAACAGCTACCTCCCCCCGCCCAAAAAACCCGTAGTATAAATACATTACATCATCAATTTGTCATCACTTGAAAATGACCTTTAACAGTCGAAACTCGAGTCAACACTTATCTACTCTGATAAGGGTAGAAATTTAAATAACTGTGAATAATGTATTATATAATATTTATACATATTATAAGTGTGTTAAAACATACTGAATTTTTCAATTTAGTGTAGCTTGTAATTAGATTGCATTTTTATGTTTTTTTATGTGATTCAAAATTGATAAAAACGAAGAATCCTCGTTTATTCACCAATTCGGTTAACGACCCAGTCCTAGGAACGAAAGTCGTTAAGTGAGGGGAACCTGTATTTGAGTTGACGCTACACTGCTGAATTACTTTCATACTGATTTTCATATCTATATGTGATTATGTAACTATATGAATTATAATAAAATTTACTTTTTAGTTATTTATGTAACATTATTTGGTAGAGGTTCTATGCTACTATAGAAAAAACAATAAGTTGATCGCTTCCAAAGTATGAAATGCACCCAATTCAGGTTATTAGCAAAATACTGCAACAAACAATATTTTGTGTTTTTTTAACATATCTTGGGCGCCCATGCAAAGGCGTTAAGTCGATTTAGCAGATACAGTTTGCTTAGCTAAAGGTTGAAATTTAATTTGCTAAATGGTGATTTTCATGTTATCGCCATATTGTTGAACGCAGTCTCACTCGGCTTATGGATTTGCATAATCTACTAGGCCTTGGTCTTACTGTCAAATTTTCGCCGCAGCTCCTCAGCTCGGCTACGAAGATCATCTAAATCAATTATTTCGTTGGTGTATACCATGATCTTCATAACACCCCATATATAGAAATCGGGTATCCGAAGAGGCCATGGAACAAGACCAATCCACATATTTTCAAACTCCTTACCATAATAATAATGCTTTATTTCCAACAGACCTTGAGACCTATAATGAAAACAGAATATAATACGATAGAGATAATGAATAGATTGAAATAAGAAATACAAAAGAATGAGAATTCAAGATACAATTCTGGATAATAATTATAATACGCTTTCATGTTGTTTAAGTGCATACCATAAGAATGTGAGATTCTGATTTTTCTTCTCATTATGATATCATGAAAGATGTCAAACTGATCTTGCAGGCCATTACATAGTCTAATAATTACATGTCAATAATGATGTCATTGTCACTGTCAAATAATGATTACATCGTTTTAAACGGGTACGTTCTCACTATGGCTACGCGACGTGCCTATTTAAAACAATGTAATCACTATTTGACAGGCGATGTCGCGCGAGGTCGCGTAGCTGAGTGTGGCGCATATGGGAATCGACTAAATCAACAATAGGCGAATTATATTGATGAAATGTGTTGGGTACGACGTAGTAGAATGGAGTGGGGGTTCGACTAGTAATTTTGGGGACATGTATTTGAATCATACTTAACAGTGATTGACATCTTATATTGCCTTGTACAATTTTCTGCAGAAAAACCAACTGGTTAAGGTTTCTCCTTGACTATAACGATAATTCATTAACAATATTCAACAAAGCTTTATTATAACTCTTTTACTGGCCCTATCAACATGGGAAAACAAAAATATTTAAAAACAGTATGGCTGCAAGAAGAACTAATACACAATACGAAGATTCAAGGGACCCGTTCCAGAGATCCGATAGCCTCCAAAAGACACCGCCAAGGATAAGGTCGGCATCATTTACAGGAGTCCATAGCGAAGGCTTGTTAACTGAGGAAACATCCCCAACAGAAAATTGCCCCAAAAGAAAACGACAGGACTACAAGATCGAAGATAAACAGGCGGAAAATGAGAAAGACCTAGTCACGAGCATCAGAAAGGTGACGAGAAAATCACAAGAACTGCGTTGGCTAGTTAAAGCAAGCGCAAACACGAAGGTGGAAATAAAAAAGTCACTGAAGAACTGTGGGCACTGACCAACGCAATGACTAGAGCATACAAGGCATGTAAACAAACAGAGACAAATAAAAAGGAGGTGACAACCTGCGACAACAGCATGCAGACAGAAGAAACAGAAATAGATGACACCAAACAACAGTTGAAGGAACTGCTACTGGATATTGAAAAGGGAAACAGCTTCGACGATTTCCAAAAGCTAGCAACAAACACATGGCCACAATAATGTTACAAAAAAGTCAAAGAAGGGAGAGGTAACATCGTGGAAGCACCATTGGAGTGGGATCTGGCCTGGTGTGTTTCAGATAACTTGAAACCTGCTAGAGGAGTGCCACATGTACTCAGTGACGTATACACTAGGCCAACGGAACTCGGGGCGCAGAAAAAAAGCTTGGAAAAAATTTCTACCCTGGTAGTCTACTTGATACAGACAATCGGCACACCAGGGGAGGACGAGGAAATAGTGGAAACCTACCGCTATGTGTACCACCTAGTGGTAGAAAAATCCAACACAGAATGCTAAAGCACATGCTAAAGCGTCTTCAAATGCTAAAGCACCTAACAACCAAATTTAACAGCTACAAAATAGCCATGCCTATGTCTGTGGAATCACAGTGGCCAATGATTAAAAAAGCCATAGAATTCACATTCGCAGACACAGAAGTGGAAATAAGGGTTTACTCTCCGAAGGACAAAATCGACAAAGAAGAGATGGAAATGGATGAACAAAAATGGATGGAAACAAAAAAATAAATAATCACGCTACGCAAAAAGGAAAGACAAACAGAGGCCGTCTTAATAAGAGAAGGAAATTACTTATACGCCGACCTTCTGCGAAAAGTTAAAACTGAAGTTGATCTTACATCAACAGGAACTGACGTAAAGGGTATTAGGAAGACGAAGAACTGCTAATTGAAGTGAATCGTGGGAATGCCACCCGTCTAAGAGATGAAATAGCAAGCCAAATACCAGATGTACTGCCGATGCTGTACTGCATCTAAAAGATCTCGACGCCACCGTTACTGCAAAAGATATAGAGAAGGCTAAAAACGTGTTAATTAAGAACCTGAGACCCACATATGGGGAAAACCAAATTGTCACAGTGATTTTGCCAAAATGGGAAGCAGAAAAGCTATTAGCAGCTGGGAACATATCGATTGGTTGGATAAAGTGCAGAATTTCAGAGAGAATTGATCTAAAAAGCTGGCTGTCACGACATGCAGCAGCGGACTTTAAAGGGCCAAACAGGGAGAAACTCTGCTTGAAATGTGGTCAAGAAGGTCACAAAGCAGCGGAATGTAAAAACGAACCATTCTGCCCGGTATAAACGAAATGGGTCATCGATTCGACACCTCAAAATGCCCAGAGTACAGGAAGGCGCTATCGGAGGCGAGAAACAAAATCAAAAAAAAAAAAAATGCTTATACAAATCAATATAAAGAGATGTCGCGCAGCACATAACATGCTAAATGCCACAGCAGAAGAACTACAAGCTGGCATCCTAGTGTTAAGCGAACCAAACAAAAAAACAGTAAATAACGCGGAATGGTTCACTGATGAAAAGAAAGACACATCAATACTTATTAAAAATAAAAAAAAATGGCAGTTACGCGTTCAGGCAGTGGGACAGGCTGCGTTTGGGTAGAAGGGCAACAGTTTAGACTGTATAGCTGCTACTTCTCACCGAACGAGACCTTCCTGCAACTAGCAACATCTCTTGCGGCACTAAGCAGTGATATGAGAGGAACGACAAAATAAATTGTTGCGGGTGATTTCAACGCTAAATCAACGGAATGGGGATCTCAAAAAACCGACCATCGAGGTGATATGATTACAGACTGGGCAGCTGAAACTGACGTCTTTATCCAGAATGAGGGAAAGAAACGTACCTTCGAGAGGGGGAAATCCGGATCGATAATAGATCTAACATTCGCGACAGAGAAAATCGCGAAGAGAATTACAGGATGGATGGTTCTCCACAAAAAATCCCTCACTGACCACAAATATATAGTATTCACAGTGGCGAATGAAGCCCGGACCAAACAGCGTAAACAATACCTAGAAATGAAACCTGGATGGAACCTGAAAAAGATAAACGAGGAAAAATTCAGTAGTCAACTCTCACACGAAATGAATGAACCAACAGTGAATGCGGAGGAACTTATTATAAAAATTAATAGAGTATGCGATGTATCTGTGCGCAGGAAAAAAACAAGCTCAGGCAGAAAACAGGTATATTGGTGGAACGACGACATTGCACGTTCAAGGACAGAGTACATAAATAATAGAAGAAAATACCACAGAGCAAGACGACAAGCTTGTACCGCTACAAAAGAAATACGCGGCCACAAAAAAAGAACTAAAAACGAAAATAAACAAATCTAAAAGGGATCACTGGGCGAAGCTGTGCAAAGACATAGACGAGGATGTATGGGGGGACGCATATAGGATCTCTCAAAAATATTTAAAAGTACGGCCGCCACGACTCCAGCTTTCAGCACACAAAATGAGACAGAACAAGCTCTTTTACCAACACAAGATACGCCACAGTGGAAACAGCCGACAGTCCATACTACCTTAGATTTCACAGAAGACGAACTGAAAACCGCCTGCAATCGACTTCGTACTGACAGAGCCACAGGACCGGACAACATACCTGCAGAGATCATCAAAAGAACGGTACACCAATACCCACAAGCTGTACTTGCAATGATGAATGAAAACATTAGGACTGGAACCTTCCCAGGGACATGGAAAAAGCAAGACTAGTACTTTTAAGAAAAGGCGATAAGCCAGTGGGAGAGCCAACGTCGTACAGGCCCTTATGTCTTCTAGATACCATGGGAAAACTTCTTGAACAGCTGCTACTGATACGGACAAAAAAAGGGTTGGAAGCTCCAGGAAAAGAATTATCCACAAGACAATATGGATTCAGGAAGGTCGCTCTACTTGCCACGCGGTAACGGCTATTTTAGACATTGTCGAGAACGTAAAAGCGAGAAACGCCTTTTACTCTGCATCCTGGCAGCACATAATGACCGAAATATCTGGAAAAGGCATGTCCCCACATTTACAAAGGATGATAAGAAGCTATCTAAACAACCGTACGATTAGTCTCGTAATAGAAGACGACACAAGAGCATACAGCATCACCAGTGAGGTCCCACAGGGATCGGTCCTGGGTCCCACACTCTGGAACGTTATGTTCGATGAAGTGCTTAAAATGACGCAATCCGAAGAAGTAACCACAATCTGATTTGCAGATGACCTAGCAATAGTCATAACTGCAAAGACAGAAAAGACACTGATGCAGAAAGCAAACATAGCGGTCGAAAAAATAAACAAATGGATGACAAATAAGGGGTTAAGGCTTGCGCCTGAAAAAGCGGAGGCCGTGCTTCTAAGAGGTAAAAGACATCTATCACCAATATCCTTTAGGAACCAAGAAACTAAGCTCAAACCCAGGGAATGGGTAAAATATCTGGGATTCGTCATAGACGGGGGATTAAACTTCTCAGCACAGATAAGCTGTTCTGTCTCAAAGGCCACAAAAACCGCATACGCGCTAAAAAAGCTGATGCCAAACGTCGGAGGTCCAAAATGCAGCAAACGCAGGTTGCTTAGCTCAGTAGCCCACTCCATCCTGTTGTACGGGGCTCCTGTGTGGGCTAACGCACTGACAGAAAGAAAGAAGCAGCAACTGGCCAAGGTACAAAGAAAAATGGCACTACGGGTTTGCAGTGCATACAGGACCGTATCTAGAGACGCAGCTCTTGCAATCGCTGGTATCGTCCCCATCGAGCTGACTGCGCAAGAACGCATGTCTTACTGCCTTGCAGGCCGAGACAAAGTGAAAAAAGAAACAGCCAGGCAAAATACTCGTAAGGAATGGCAAAGAAAATGAGAGCATACAGAAAGGGGACAATGGACCAGATTATTAATCCCAGACCCAATTAAATGGAAAGACATAAAGCACGGAGAACCCAACTTACACCTGACACAGATTCTCACGGGACATGAATGTTTCAAGGACTACTTTCACAGCATTGGCAGAACAGGAGAAGCACATTGTGTTTACTGCGAAGAGGATGACAGCGTTTACCACACCCTATTCGTCTGCGACAGATCGGAACGCGAACGAGCAACAATAATGGAGGACGGACCGTTAGAGCCAAGAACAATAACAGACTATATATTAAGAACAAAAAAGAACTGGGACAACGTGAACAAAGCGGTAAAAGACATAATGACCCAAAAGGAGGAAGACGATAAGCTACGACAAGCCGCAGAGAGGAGGCATCTGAACATATCCACTGGGTAGAATAGGACATACACCCTAAAGTAATGCGAAAAACGGGTCCGGGGTTTCATGTTTTATGTTCTGTATTATTATTATCATATAATAAATGATTTAAAAAAAATATTCAGCAAAGCATTCTGATTACAATGTCCAGTAGGAAAGATCCCAAATTTCTTCGGGTATAGGAATTTACAGAATTTGCGTCACACATTCTCTAATAGGTGTACATATTTTTGTTGATGCGGATGCAAATAAGACTGCAATATTCCAGCCGATTTCTAACTAAGCAGTAAAATAATAGCTTAATACACTCAATGCATTACACTCTTTCGGTGCTATTTGTTATAATAAATCCTAGGCTTCGGAGGGCTGCATTAGAAATATGTTCTACGTGGGGGGCAAACGATAAGAAGGGATCCATAATAATTCCTAAGTCGGTACATTCGTTGCATCTACCAAGTAAGTTTCCGTTGATATTGTAAAAGAAAATGAAGATTTACTTTCTTCCTGGTGAGTTTGTTTGTATTTCACCAGGACACCTTTATTTCTATAACCTGCTGAAGCTCCATACAACAATCCTTCGAGTTGATAACATTTACTAGTTTGAGGTCATCTGCATAAAGAAGTGTATGACACTTGAGCGAATCAACAACATCATTGAAGTATATTATGAAAAGCAAGGGACCAAGATTGGAACCTTGAGCAACACCCCTGCTTACATAAAAGGTATTCGAGGTGTAACCACCATATTCTACATATTGTTGTATACCCGTGATCAGTGCCTTAAATAAGAGTATTAAGGAATCACAGACGCCAAAAGTCTTAGTTGTTTTAACAGTATACAATAGTGTACCCTATCGAATGCTTTTGTTAGGTTAGTGTATATAACATCAACCTGTGATCACTTATGCAATGCTAAGGATACGAATTGCGCGAATTCACATAGATTGGTTGCTGTATTGGTTGGTAGTTTAGCATGTTTTTTTTCATCAACTTAAAAATGGGATTACCATTCCAGTGAATAAAAAAAAGCCTGAAGGTGTGCTGTGTATATATCCCACCTCATAAAACCCCATTAGCATCCTTTCTTACCAGACTAGAGACAGTTTGCAGTAAGTTCAGATCTGTTCCTTATATGTGGTGACTTCAATCTCCCGAATAATAAGAGGACGCCTGACTTCTTCTTCTTCTTTAGGAGCGGCGGCAGTCCCTGCTTGTGACAGACTATCTAAACTAAGTTTTTGAGGGTTAAAGCAGTTTAAGTCCATCGTTAATAATAGATCATAAGTCCTTGAACTTATCCTATTTAAGCTCAACGAAGTTATTATTGTCAGAGAGAGTCTAACAATTAGTGAAGTGGACATGAATCACCCCCAATTGAGTTCCTGGCATCCATCGCTATTAGACCACTTCTAAATCAGTCTTCTTAAACGTTGGTGCGTAAGTTCTATAGAGCCAACTATAATTTATTTCAAAATGCAGTGGATAATATTTGCTGGCAACATGTACCTGACTTCCCGGATACCAATTTTTATGGTTAGACAATTTTAAAAGGTTCTGAATGATATTATGACGATACCCATATGAACGATACCCATATGCCCTTAAGAAGACGGGAACCTACATGCTGGATAGCATGGTACTTAACATAGCGTGGTACTTAACGGAACAAATAGAACTTCCTAAGTGCAAGGGTAAACTCCACCGCGCCTACGAAAAGTGCAACAACCAGGATAAATACTTCCAATTTTACAAGTTGCGTAAAAAGGTAAAAGACATCACCGGAACCTGTAATAAAAACTACATTTCTACTATGGAAAATAGTATTACTCAAGACCCTAAGAAACTCATGGAAATGGACTCATATAAAAATCAAATGTAGAAGCTCAGATACTCCCATCAAGCTAAAAACGGAATCCCGTAGGCACCGCACAAATTTGTGATAGCTTCAGTGAACTTTTTTCATCTGCTTTCTCAAAAGCGCACTTACTTGATCCAACGATTATCAAAATAAGTTTTCACGCACCAATCAACCAAACCAATTTAAATTTAAATATCCTGAGCTTTGATGAGACAGGAGTGCTTAACCTTATCACTGACATTGATGCAAGGGAATGCTCGGGCGTACTTTATTGAGCTGACTGCTCATCCGCTGTGCAATCCATTAACTATTATCTATAACCATTCCTGTGCTCGAGTTCCTGTCCAACACTACGGAAAAAAGACAACGTAATCCCAATTTTTAAATCCGGCAGTAAAAACTTGCTAACGAACTATCGACCTATATCCAAATTTTGCGTTTTCAACAAAATCCTTCAAAAAGTCGATATAACATGATTATTTTTCACATTAAACCATATATTGCCCTTGAACAACATGGATTTATGAAGTATAGATTAATCGAAACTAATTTACAGGCTACTTTACAGGCTACATTATGTAGGCTATGAATGATGGAGCGCATGTTACAGCCTTTGAGGGCACAGATCATCCGATTCTGCTTGTTGAACTGGTTCAGATCCTAACTGTCACGTCACTCACAGGCGGTGGCACTTAATGGGCATACATCAGATAGTTGTGCTGTTTTGTCGTGTGTACCACAAGGTTCTCATCTGGGACCTTTGCTGTTTAAACGATGTCGTTACGTACTTTAAGAACTGTGGGCTACTTATCTACCCTGATGATATAAATATATTTAGTAAAATATGCAATTTTAACAATTGTTTGGATTGTGTCTCACGAAAATCAAATTTTCCAGTTTGAAACAGGGCTGTTCTAATCACTTACCTGTTAGGGTCGCTCGCGTCTCCGCCACGTGTGGCTCGTCCTTCCGGCGGCTTTTTTAAGGGAGGAAATGAGGATAATGGGTGGAGGGAACCCTTAAAATTGGTGTCTTCCAGACGTTGAATGCCGCTGCAGACCTTTGGGCTCGTGATTACACCCCTGGTTAACTTGCGCTATTAATTGCGTGCACGTGTCGGTCTTGGCATCGCGCCTCGACTCCGTTCCGCTCGCTTCTCACACTCGAAGCATACTACCGCAAATATATAAATTCACGACTAAATTAATAGGTAAATCGCGCGATTTCGGCACAGGTAGACACGTCTGTCTCCTTCTTCTACGATGCTAATTGTCTGCAAGCAGACCGGGATAAGTTCGCGACATACTGCTGTTATAAAAAACTTAGACTGAACAGTGGAAAATGCTCGGTGATATCTTATACTTGCAAAAAGGATACCTCTCACATACGGATATGGCTTTTGTGGTACTCCCATTAAGAGAGCTACCTCAATCTTATGGCATCTTATTTGATGTTAAGTTATGCTTCTCACAACATATCGATGCTATGATAAAAAAAAGCCAACAGATCAATGCGATTTGTTTTCAGGGCTGGTATTTATTTTCCTCTACCACACTATGGTCAGGTCGATACTGGAATTCGCTTCCTGTGTTTAGTTCCCTCAATATAATATATACACACAACCTCTTGACAAAATCCAACGAAAGTACCCTAAATATATATCATGCAGGATTCCGTCCCGCGTGGTACCAGGAATTTCCCTTGTACAGGCCAGACGTTCCAAGCGGGATATATTATTTCTATTCAAAATACAAAACAATCAACGTAACTGCCCGGACTACCCCTACCTTTTTTTTATATGTAGTTTGGGGGAAGCTCTACCAGCCTGTGTGTGAGGCTCTCACTCACTAAACCCCTACTTCGACTTGGCTGAAAAGTACGCCACCCCGGTATCGCTTGCGCATTCCTTCCGAGTGAGCAGCCCGGACGGTTTTTTACCGCTCTAGTTTTTCTGTTTTCTTTTTCTTCGATCTAGCATTGGCCTTTATGACTTGCCACACCATCCCTTCTTTCATCTTCGTTCTTTCTTTTAAGGATTTCGGTACACAAATTTGTCATTGTCTTCCAGTTGTCCTCGCTCTTAATCATGAGATTGACCATATTCTGCTTGTTAATGGGTTCCCTTACCTCCTGTTCTGCTGTGGCCCTAATATCAGCCCATTGCGAACATTGAAATAAAGTATGTTCAAGTATGTAAATTAAAGCAGTATCTGTTACTAGGCAGTAACGGCAGCTGTCGCTTTCTATTTTTATTATCCTCTTAATATAAGAGGCGAAATTACCATGACCGCTTAGTATTTGTGCGAGGTAGAAGTTGACTTTACCGTGTTTGCGATTGTACCATGAGTCAATTTCGGGGATGAGGGCTCGGGTCTACTCCCCTTCCTTGTCGTGGGCCCAACGTTGGTGCCATTTGCTCATCAGTTGATTTCTGTTTATGGTCCTACCCTCTTTGTTCGTATCTTGGTTGGAAGCCCTTTCCTCCGCCAAAAGGTCTATCGGCGGGACTGCCGCTATAACTTGTAGCGCAATGTTCAACTTTTAGACCATCCGCCCAGGCAGGTGCGGCGTAGAGGAGGATGGAGTTTACGACATCACTTAGTAGCCCTCTAGTCTTAGTGGCAGGGCCCTCCAGTCTAGACATTAGTTTGCGGAGTGCTGCTCCAGCGCGTTCGGCTTTCATAGCTGCATTCTGGATGTGTCTATTCCAGGATAACCGTAACCAATATGGACGCCTAGGTATTTTATTGTCGGTTTTGCCGACATCAACCTGCTTAGGATATTAACAGTTACGGTGCCTATTCTCTTGCGACCTATAAGTGCGATGACCTCGGACTTCCCTGGAGCTATTTGAAATTCGTTGCTTTCCATCCAACGTTGAATGGCTTTTACTGCGGTTTCGAACCTGGCTGTCACAGCTTTCTCGTTGGTGTCCGCGGACACCACAAGGAGGTCGTCGGCGAATGCTAACAGTCTACAGTTCTTGAGGTCATTTGTCTTTTCTAGGTCTAGAACGCCATCGTAGAGAATGTTCCACAGGAGCGGTCCGAGAACCGACCCCTGCGGAGCACCACACGTCACCAACCTGGTTGTGTTGTCTATTATTAGCCTCCTGTTCGTGAAGTAGCTTTTAATTAGTTCTATTAAATATGTAGATATCCCTTTTCTTCTGCTTGCGTCTAAGATTTGCCGCCAGGGCGCCGTGTTAAACGCATTCTTAACATCTAGTGCAACGGCTAGACATACTTTTCTGTGCCTACGTTTACCCAAGTTGTCACAGTGGGCGATCTTGATAACCTCCTGGATGGCATCTGTGGTCGACCTCCCCGCTCGAAAACCATATTGTCCTGTTGATAACCCTCCGTGCAGATCAAGTTCTTGATTCATCCTAGTGGCTACTATATGCTCGAAGAGGTTGCCTAAGCTGTCTAATAGGCAGATTGGGCGTAGCGACGAGAGCTTTCCTGGCATGGGAACTAAAAGCAATCTGGCTTCTTTCCATCCACCTGGTATTTTTCTAATGCGAATGACCGAGTTGAACGTTTTTGCAAAGGTCTCTGTTTGAATGAGGGCAGCCAGTCTTACGACTTCCGGTGGGATGCCATCAGGGCCTGGAGCTTTGTTAGCTTTTATTCTCGCAGTAGCTTCAAAGACTTCTCTAGTCGTGTTTTCTGGGGGTACAGTGTCCACGACTTCTCGGTCTCAGAAAATGGGTTCTTTCTGCGGGAACAATTTGTCGGCTGCTTTAATATTGCTCGCAGTGGTAAGGTTTGATATGAGGCACAATCCTAACCTTTTGCAGACAATTTTATAGCCGTCTCCCCAAACATCGCCGTTCGCGGCCTCAATGACTTTTTCCCAGCAGGCCTGCTTTGCCCTTTTTATACTGGTCTTCAAATCTTTCCTAGCAAAGGCGTAAGCTCGTGGCCATTTGCTAGTTATTCGAGATCTGTGTTCCGTTTTGATTTGGGCCTTTTTTATCTTTTTTTCCCGATGCACACTTTCCGTAGCATCGCGATTTCTTCGTTCCACCAATAGACTGGTTTCCTCCGCCTCGCTCCCGCTCCGGGTCTCCGGAGATCCTTCTTGATGGCGTCTCCTTTGTAAGAGATGTATTTCCACCCGCTGGTTGTTTGCGCATTTGCCTTTGACAGTGGTTGTTGCCCAGGCCTAATGACAAGATCGAAGGTTATTATCTGATGATCGCTCAGTGTTTCATCCCCAATGTGACTGAATGTGACGTCGATTGTGCTCTGATGATTACCGCGTATAAAAGTGGGATCATTACCCGTGTTGACGATGGCCAGGTCTAGTGATGCTAACCAGTCCTTAAGAATAGAGCCGCGCGGGTCTTCATACGTAGACCCCCATATAGGACTTTTTGAGTTGAAGTCTCCAGTGACTATTTTTGAGCCATTTTTCCTACGTATTCTTGCAGAGAGTTCGTTAAGATTCGAATCCAGTTCTGTTGGTGTTTGGTGATATGTAGCATGAGTAGATTGTTATCCCCGCTATCTCACACCAGGATGTTCCGTTACCATTTCCGTAGGTAGTTGGGATATTATTGTACACTCTGACAGCAGCGTCATCCTGTGCATCTATTGCCCAGGCGTTGCTCCTAACATGGTGATTATTTGGTTCAGTTACCAGCAGTATATCGGCTTTGTATCTGGCCGATCTATTGTATTTGCACATTATCATAGGCACTTTCAACTTCTTGCCTGGTGCTTGTCTCTTGAATGTCTCTGATTATTATTGTCTTCCTTCTTAGACGGGACTCAACCTCTGATGCCGTGCCTTGTAGGCCTTTCATCGCTTGCGTCCTAAAGTCGCCTGTGGCACCTTCTTTATTTTCGATCACAGCTAGTTTTACGTTGCCATTCGTTGTTCTTCGTACAGAGTTAACTGTGTCGTTGGTGCTATTCATCCTTGCAACCACATCAGCAAAAGTTAGGCCTGTTACTTCGTCTGGTTTGATGGTGAGCGTTTGCGTCCGTTGGTGTTGTCTTCTAGTCTTCTTAGTTCTCTGCTGGCTCCAGCTTTCATTGCCTTCGGAGTTTGTCTGATTATGTGCGCTATCAAACCGCAAGTACACTTTCTGTGATACCTGTATCTCAGTTTTGTACTTACTATTCTGGAATATGCACTCTATCATTTTTCTTAACATCCCGTTTGTGGGCACGAACAGAATTTTTTTACCGCCGAGCGAGTTTATTGTAGCCTTTGGCTTATTTAGGGAGTTAAAGCGGGCCCTCCAACTTATGTCTCTTTGGTCCTCGTCCCACTCGTCTCTCATGGCCGCCAGATTGAGCATGCATGTAGTATGTTCGCTTTTATCGCCTGGTTGCTCCTCGTCCACAGTGCACACGCGGGTGGTACTTTTCTGTACTGTTAACGAGCCATACTTAGTTCTGTTATGCTGCAGAGCGTCTCTCAGTTTCCTATTGTTCTTTAGGAGTTTTGTAATGACGAGATTGTCTTCGTCTGTTACAGCGTCCAGTAAATATACCCTGTCGCAGTCCTCGTCTTGGTTAGGGAGGTCTCCGTGCACTACTATCGCTGTAGCAAATGCAGTCTCGTGCCATTTTTTTCCCGACATCTGCTTTATATTCCTCGTAGGTTTTCGCTGTTGGGACCTCGGGGATTACTTCCATTGCGTTACAATTGCAGGTGGGGTTGCGGTCTTGTTTATTGTCCTCGGTAGTCTGTGTACCGGCACAGCACACAGATGTCGGTGTCAGCTGGTCTAGCGTAACTTGGATATCCACATCGTAGTCGGATCTCTGCTTTTCCCCATCTATGGGACTCAAACCATTTCTATGCCGACTCCCTGTTGAGTGTGTCCACTTGTTTTTTCATATACCCTATGACGGTTTTTATTTCCCTTTTCTTGTTGGGGTTATCTTCAGTTATTATAACCAGCTGCATTCAACTTATATAATTATAAAAAAATTTACATCACCATTTAGACAATTAAAAGTCTATCCAAATTGAGAATCAAAAATGGGGGTCGCCATTAAAAGAAATGTCGATGACGTGATAGCGCAAACACAAATGACGTCACGAAATTTTTTTTACGTCATATCTTTGTATTTTGGAAAATAAAATTGACGGGTCCGAGCGACTAACCCAAAAACAGTAAATACAAAAATTATTGGTTTGATTCCAAATTTTAACACCCCCTGAATACACGTATATATATATATATATATATATATATATATATATATATATATATATATATATATATATAACCTTTTTAAATTCAAATTAAACTTTTATTAAATTTAGTTAAATATTAATTAATATAGAAAAAACAAATTAATTATCAAAAATTATAATGAAACCAATTATGAAAAATTATAAAAATAATGTTAATGTAACAGTTGTCCTGTCTCAGTCAACGGTAATTTCATCTACATAATATTTATTACAATCAGCAGAAGTAACAGTGGCCACGGATTCCTCAATAATATTATCCAAATTTAGATTATTTTCTGGTTCCGCCAGCAAACTTCTTGCAGCTTTTCAATTTAACTTTCGAAAGAACTTTTTCTATGGGACTTAACATTTGGTAAAATACAACCTAACTAACTTTTGCTGATGTGGTTGCAAGGATGAAGAGCACCAACGACACAGTTAACTTTGTTCGAAGAACAACGAATGGCAACGTAAAACTAGCTGTGATAGAAAGTAAAGAAGGTGCCATAGGCGACTTTAGGACGCAAGCGATGAAAGGCCTACAAGGCACAGCATCAGAGGTTGAGTTCCGTCTAAGAAGGAAGACGAAGTCTAACCATCTCATATCCACACTTCTTATAACGTCTAATTATAGATATAGCGTTGTTTTTATTAATACCTGCTATTTCTGCTGATTTTGCAATTGTTTTACCTTCTTCATAACGTTTTATAAAAATATCCTAACAGGTAATTCATCTAACAGGTAATTCACGACTAACAGGTAATTCATCTGCAAAAATCTGCAAGAAGTTTTTTCAAAAGTTAAATTAGCTGCAAGAAATTTTCAGGCGGAACCA